>LOJH01059686.1:0-11231 GCA_001685095.1 Ellobius talpinus
ACCTTAAAATCCATACCAATGCAAGTTATTCATATCTATATTATATCCCCCTTTTTAATGTAAAAGAACATTTATAAACAATATTTGAGAATATGGACGTAGTTATTTTCCCCTATCACTACAACTCACTAATCACTCACTAATTTAATGACTGGACTAATATTGTCCAGTCTCTATGAATTCATGTAATTTCCACAACTTTTCTTTCTATTGACTTCTAGTCTTATTACACTATAATCTCATAAGATATAAACAAACTATTCTAATTATTTTGTTGTTGGTAAGACTCGATTTGTGGGCTGGATGGTGGTCTTCTTTAGGGAACGTTTCACAGATTGCAGAGGAGGGTTTGCGTTCTTTATCTGTTAGCAAGAATGTTCAGTATGTATTCCTAATTCTACTTCATCTAAGGTCTAGCTTAACTCTGAGGTTTCTTTGTTGACTTTTAGATTGGACAACATATCTAGAGATGAAAATGGAACATTTCAATCACCCACTATTGTTGCATCAGGTATTTTTCCCTGTTTGGGAATAGATCAGTTTTTTTCTATTGTGACACTCATCTTCAGCAGTTTATAGGGGTCAGTCCCTACTCACCTACTTTCCCCAGAATCCTCTCTATACTTTTGTCTCATTCTTTTAAATTTAATTAATTGTTTGTATCTATGTGCGCACATGTATGTGCCACAACATGTGTATGTATGGACAACCTGAAGGACTCAGATCTCTCCTTCTATCATGTGAGTTCTGAGGATCAAACTGTGGTCCTCGGGCTTGGTAGAAAGTCCCTCTATTGAACCACTGTACAAGCAAGCCCATTGCCTCTTGACCTTTGACCAGTTCTAACCAGTGCCCTCTTCCCAAGGAAGTTCTAAGAAAGCACAAATGAAATTCACTTCATCTTTCTCGCTATGAGAAGTTTTGAAAATAGTGAAATAAGGAAGAAAATATAACTGTCAGCTAAACGAATTTAACTCACTAATTAGGTTAATGTTTCCTAAACACCTGCATGTGCTGTGTCTTGTTAGAAGTGTGCCTTGTTCTAGACAGCTCAACTTCTTCCTGTCTGGTTTTGCCTTTTAGCTGCTGCCCCTTGGTGCTCTGGTTGTTGAGATTATTTACAGACTACCCCAATGCCATGTGTTTCTATGAAATGCATATATGGCAGCCACAAAAGGAAATGCCAGCAGGGACCAGGCAAGGGATGCAGAGCCTGAGCTGAGACCCATGCAACAGACACAGTAAAGAGAAAAATGGCAGCAAGGGAAAACAGATCATCCCCTTCATATGACAGCACAAAAGCCAAAAGCAAGATGCTGAAGTTCCCAAGAGAATCCATAAAGCTGGATTTGGGTGTGAAATTTCTCAACTGCTTTACATAAGTTCAACTTTTTAGAGGATTCAGTGGGTCAAACAAGACTCATCTTCAAGGGGCAGGCAGCCAACTGTAGTTGTCGGATCTCTGCATGACTTTTAAATTGGCTTTACATGAACACTCTCATATGTGATCTTTCTCATTGATTTTTTTATTTTGAGATAATTATAGATTTATATACATACATTATAAGAAATAATACGAATAGAACCCATATACCTTATACCTAGTGCCCTGAAATGATTATAACTGGAAAAACAATGGTAAAATATCATAGCCAGACATTCTTCTGTAAGAATTCATACTTATATTACTTTAAAATACAGCAATTAGCATGCAGAAAAACAGATGATAGATATTCTGATTTGCCTAGTTGAATGATGATAGCGTTTTTAACAATACAAACTTTCTTTTCACTTTATTTTTAGCTAAATATACAACAGTGGGTATCAGCCCACAAAAGTGTGTGTGTATGCATATATGTATACATGCATGTTTGCATGTGTGTGTATATGCATGCATGTATGTATTTGTGCATGTGTGTATATATGTACATATGCATGCATGCATGCATGTATGTGTGTGCATGTATGCATGTTTCTGTGGGTGTGTATTCTGCATATCCCCCATACTTCTTGGTAGCTGCTTGGTATTCTTTAATAATGTAATTTTTCCAAGTATGCCTGTATTGATGACATTAACTTTTTTTTAGCCACTTACTCTTAAAATAGTGCTGTGAAAAGTAGGTTAGGAATAATGTCTTTTTAAAAATTGCCACTGTACCTGCCAGATAGATCTGTGTTCTGTGTTAAATATGTATACTAAATTAGCTGCACATGACCACTTCCTGAGACTGTTGTCCTAGCAGCATGATGCAGCTGCTCTCCTTTCTCCAAGGGTGTACATGTCATATTCTAGTACCCCAAACAGGTTGTGGGCATCACTGTGCATTGGTGCCTTGATATTTTTTTTTATACGGTTAACAGCACGCATGGAGTCTGGATTAGTTACTTTTCTGTTGCTGTTATAAAACACCATGACCAAAGCGACTTACAGAAGAAACATTTAACTTTGGTGTATGGTTCTGGAGGGTTGGAGCGCAGAATGGCAGGGCAGAGCCAGCAGGCAGATATGGGCTCAAGCAGGATGCCAGGAGATCACATCTTGAACAGGAAGCACAAAGCAGAAAGAAGAAAATGCAAGTAGGAGGCCCTGAGCCTCTCAAAAGAAGCATCTGAATGCCCAAGACTGTGGGGGACTCTTCTCATTCAGGCCAGAACAGAGTCTGCCCCTCTATTTATTGTCAGGCTTGCTTTAGTTTGCATGTGTGCTGGTAATCTGTCTTTGGGCATTGTCTGACCTGCCAGCTAATGAGATTCCATGGATGGCAGCTATTCTTTCGTTAATTCTGCCATGGGTTAGAGATAAGGGAGGACACTGTTTTACCTCCTTATTTCAGATGATTATATTTAGACAGCTTTCTCAATTACTCTCATTGGCAAACACATTACGCTCGTGATGAAGAGCGTGGAGATGATAGTCATTGTTGCCTTTTCCGGCTGTTACAGATCTGTCTCTTGCTTGTCCACATTCTCTGGTTTCTGAGCTGCAGTTATATGGGTAATATAACACAGGTTCTATTTATTATAGCTAGAAGGTTTGGTGTTGAACACTGTCTAATCTGCCTACTACTTCTGTGTTGACCATATAATTGTCCCCTAATAGCTCTATCAAATTAACAAGTTAATTATTTGATTTTCTAATACTCTGAGAATGAAACTTTTGGAACAATTAAAAATGTGGCATTGGAGAAAATCTGGCATGCTGGCAAAAATCTTTAATCCCAGCACTTATGGGGGCAGAGGCAGGTGGATTTCTGAGTCAGTGGCTATCCTGATCTAAATTGTGAGTTCTAGGCCAGGCCAGCCAAGGCTACGTAATGAGACCCTGCCTCAAAAACAAAAAAATTAAACAAGAACAAATAACAAAAACAATAAATGTTCCATTGGAGTGTATTAAATTTCTGTACAGCTTTTTATATCAGTAGTTATAACTAAGACTGGTTTACGGCTTTTAGGAACTCTTTATATTATCAGAGTCGATAATTTGTCTTGTAAAGTTAACTTGTTTTAGTTACTAGAGTGTGAGAGTAGGAGGAGTTGGGGGACACCAAGAGAGCAAATCTCCCTAAATCAGCCTTATCAAAGCCCCTGTGCAGACACAGAGAATGGAGCAGCATGCACAGGGCCAGCATAGGCCTGTACCAACTACTCCACATATATATTACGGCTTCCAGTTTAGTTTTATTTTTCTAATGGGATTCCTGAGTATGTGAATAAGTGGGTCTCTGATTCTTGTGCCTTCTCTTGGGCTTGTTTCCTTCTGTTTGTTTTGTCTGATGTCCTAGTGTTTCTTTTATCTTTTTTTTATTATAATCCCTTAGGAGTCTGTTTGTTTTCTGTTCTTTGGTCTTCATGGGAAGCTGTGTCACCTTTATGTTCCCGAGCAACTTCCCATGTTAGAAGTTACAGGACATGTTTCCCCTTAATTTTAAGACAGAGCTTTGTCATGCATCCCAAGCTAGCCTTCAGCTTACCTCCTCCCACAGCTGCTTCCCAGCTTCTGGGACTGCCAGGGTGTGCCACCATGACTGACCTACGCATTACAGGAAGCTTTGTGGAAATGGGTGCTAGTTACGAGCTGCAAAATTGTTTTGTTCCGCAAGAACTGAGGTAACCAAAAGCACAAGAACACATTTAGGGAAGAATGGGGAGGGGCACCCACAGGTCCTTTTATAGCATCAGATGATACTTAGTGAAGGAGACGCTGCAAATTAGCATAACCACGTCTCCTCGTTTGTCATATTATTGTTTGAAAGTTCAGACACATGTTCTAATTAGGAAGGATTTATTCCCAGAGGAACGAAATTAACTCATAAAAGCAAGAAGAACTTGATTAATTTATGAGAAAGGCTATAGACCAATTAGTTCATTACAACAGTGCTAAATAAAACTCCTAGGACCATATTTTCCAAGGAACAAAAACGTCCTTCCTGCTCTAAAAGTTGCAAAGTTACTTAAGATTAGAGTATATGGGCCCTTGTGTGCATCTTCCTAGGACGACAGAAATGGTGGGGGCACAATCTCAGACCTGAAGAACCCGATGAGAAAGCTGCATCAGAATTCAGGGGGGTGTGAAGGAAGCAGGCAGTACCACTGAAATGTTCATCACCAGACAACATATGATCCCCCACCCCCAGAAAGACCCAAGTCTTTTAGGGTTTTGGCAGAGGACCCAAGTTCATTCCCCAGCACCCATGGGGGTCAGCCTGTAACTGCAGCTCCAGGGAGCCAACACCCTCTTCCAGCCTCTGCTGGAACCTTTAGTCTTGTGCACAAACCCATACATATACACATAATCAAAAATAAAATAGGTAATTTCTTTTTAGAAATGTATGCATCCAAAACATATTTTCTGAGTAGTCTTTCTTAAGGCGGTGAAAGCTGGATATTTAGTGGCTTGAGCACTAGTTTGTATTGTGTCTGAACTATGTCATTCTGGAACTATCTTCCATCTCCTTGAGCTGAGTCTCCTAAAGCTATTATCTCATGAATTACAAGTTTAATATTCACATCCCTAGTTGTCTTGCTTTCTGGTCTCTGTTCTTCTGATACACTATCCCTACAGCCTAAGGGAATAGAACTAAGAGCCAGTGGAAACAGGACAATAAAAATTCCCACTCAGAGAGGAGTGTCCTTGTGAGGAAGAACCAGCTTCATCAACAGAAAATTTATAAAGAAATTGCATAAAGCCTTTTGTGTTCTCAGCCTAGAGCGGCATTGTCAGGGGGTGAATCTGCACCTTGGCAGCTGGGGTACAGACTGCCTTTGCTTTTTTCTTTCTGATGTCTCAGGCCAGCTGCTCATCTGGACCTAGGTCTTTTTCCAGCTGTGGCAGGAGTTCACATTAGTTTATAGTATTTGCAAATACCCTGGTGTCTGCAGTGGGGCATCAGCTGGATATCTGATGTAAGCAGTGTTCACTATTCATATCCACAGTCCTGCTTATGGGCTTAACAATTGATTTTTCTGCCACCAAAGATCCAAGATATGCATACTCTTCAAGCCTGAACACAGTCCATCACTATCTCTTTAAAAAAAAAACCCTAAATCCATACTGGTGCAAAAGTCAAGATTTGTTGAAATATGTTTGGGTTTGTTTGCTTGGGTGGCTTGTTTTTGTTTCCTCAAAGGAAAAAGTCTAGTGAGGGACCCAGTGTCTTTGCCCCCTTCCTTCCTCTCTCTTTCTCTTTTTCTACCCCATACTGATTCCTATTGCAGCCTCTAAAGTTTCGCTTCAATGTCCAGGTTTTGAAATCACAGCTTATTCTGTGTCCCCTTGCAAGCCACTTACTAAAAGCATTTTAAACAGTGTTTGAACATAAACACAAACCACAGAGAAGAAAACCTGACTAAACGACTACATGAAGACATGAGACTGTGGTGACATAAAACTGACAACGAATAAAGCTTAAGTTCCCTCAACATGGTCACTCTCTGGGTAAGCAGGGGCCTTCTACACAGATCTCCAACTAGAGTAAAGGCAGGGGAACCAAAGGCACGCTCGGGCTCATTTTCTGTTCCACTGATCCCTGCAGCTCAGGTGAGAGATACTCTGAGGGCTCAGTATGCATCCTTTAGTTCTGAAGCTCAACGGCAGACCCCTGAGGGTCTCAGGGTAGATGGAATCTGATTACTGACTTCAAAAGAATGACTCTTCCTATGGCACGCAGCAACAATTCTGCTAGAAGTATGAAACATGTTCTTTCTCAAATGGGCTGGTAGGATGCTGTTCCCGATAAATGATGCTAATGCAGTCTGCATGGCTCTCGGACATAAGCCCTATAAAGCAGGTGCTTTGTTCCGTTCAATGCTCATAGCAGGTGGACTCTGAGGTAGTACTCAAAGAGTTAGCTCCCACTCACATGTCCTTCCCGATGAGTAAAGAAGAGAAAAAGGTTCTAGGATGATACTTTCATGATTGGGGTAATGTGGAATATTAGCTGAAGATGTGTTACATTCATTTATGCTGTTGAATAATTGTTTAATGATGCAAAGATATGTTGCATTCTTTTATGCTACATTTGTTCAGCTCTGTGAATCTGTGTTACTTTGCTTGTCTAAAACACCTGATTGGTCTAAGATAGAGCTGAACAGCCAATAGCTAGACAGGAGAGAGAACTAGGCAGGGATGACATGCAGAGAGAATAAATAGGAAGAAAATAGAGGAGAGGGAAGAAGAAAAAGAGAAGGAGAAGAGGTCACCAGAGGTCAGCCAACCAGCCACACAGCCAGCTATGGCATAAGAAGTAAAGAACAGTATATAGAATAAAGTAAAAGGCAGGCAGGATAACTTAAGAAATATTGGCTAGAAACAAGCCAAGCTAAGGGCATGTATTCATAAGAAAGGATAACTCTCTATGTATTTGTTTGGGAGATGGGTGGTATACCCCCAAAGAGTCAAAGAATAAAACCAAAACCAAAACACAACTACTGGCTAAGACCAAAACTTCATGCTTGTGTTCTCAGTCTCTTTCCATCTCAATACCCCCCTTCCTTCTCTTCCTGCCATTTTCCTGGCTTTGGTGAAAGAAGCTCTCATGTTGAACAAACCTATGTGCCTTAGTTAGGGTTTCTATCACTTGACTGGTAATGCAAGGTGAGGTGGAAAGAGGTCATATCCACGTAGAATGTTCATGCTGTACTCCATGTGATGTCTTGGCAATAACTCAAGGCAGGGACCTAGGAGCAGGGCCTGAAGCAGAGGCCATGTCGGAACACTAGTTATCAGTTTGCTCTTATGGCCTCTTCAGCCTGATTTCTCATAGAGCTCAGGGCCACCTGACCAGGAGTGATATCACCCATATTTAGCTAGGTCCCTCCAATGATCAACCATTCATCAAGAAAATGTCTCCACAGGCTTGCCCATGGGACAGTCTGATGGGCTATTTTCTCTATGGAGGTTATCTGGACTCTAGCTTATGGCAAGTTGACAAAACTCTTAACTAGATTACTATATGATACAACCTATATGTACTAGCAAACCATCAGGAAAAGAATTGAGACCTACTCCAGGAAATAATCTATGAAATACTACTTTAAGGCAATAGCCACACCTACTCTTTCCTAAAGTTTACACAGACCTCACCACCACCCTGAGAGACCCTGCCACAAAGGACCCAGCTAAGTAAGCCATGTCTAGAGTCCCTACCTAGAAAATGAAGTAATTATGTACTGTTTTAAGCTTGTAGGTGTGTAGGTATTTGTGACCCAACAATGGATAGTAACACATCACTCTTTTCAAACTCAGTGTCTTAAACTGAGCCTGGCTCACAGTAGATGTGTATCAAGTGCGGGGATCAGAAAATGAACTCCACTCTGTCACCAGCTCAGGGTCCATACCGAAGAGCATTAGTAAGCTGTTCATCACAGCCCTGCAGCACACAACACAACAAGGTGATTAAATCCAATTTTCCACCACAAACAGCCTAACACAGGCAATTTTCTAAGATAAACATACTGTCAGTAAATAGAGTTCCCTGTCACAAACATGGTGAGCAAGCTTTTCAGTCATCAGAATAGCCTCAAGGTCAATCCATGCTTCCTCAGAGACAACAATAAACTTTGTATAGTTACATTCAAAATACAGATGGAGACCTTTTTAGCTCTTTGTGCCAAAGAGACTGACCAGGAACTCAATTTCATCAAGACGACATTCCAAATATGCATCGCTCGAGCCTTCGTGGTCCTTCCACCTCACCTGCTCTTGCCCTTATTCTTTCTGCCTTTCTGGTTTCTAATTGAAAATGTGCTCCAACCTTGTTGGCAGCCTTTGGGTCAACCTCTTCTCTTTCTCTCAAGGTTTCTCATTGCATGCACTTGTGATTTGTGGCTCGTGGTACTACAAGGTTTTAACCAAGCATGCATTTTTAAAAACTACTTTCATGTATCATTGCAAGTTGGGAAAATGGTTATGGAAGAAAAAATGTCTGTGGTGCATGGTGATGAGGACAGCAGGAGCCATGCTTTTCATCCTAAGGGGTCCTTTCCATATAAGAAAGTACCCAAATTTGCAAAGGCCAGGGAGAGAGCATGTGCCTAGAACAGCATTGCAGACAGAAGGAACAGTACGGTGAAAGGATCAGAAGAAAATGGCTTCCACGGAGCTCAAATGGCAGCGTTGGCCATCTGGTGAGTGTGGAAGAACTATGCACAGCAGGTCTGTGAGAGTCACTGATACAGGCAGAGTGAGCCTAGTGCCACTCTAGAATCAAGCACATCGGTACTTTTTGAGTGGCCCTAGGATATAAGGTCAATGAACAGATCGAGATTGAGTCATAACTGCACATAAATTTATCTTTACATTATCTTTATTAGGGTAACTTTTACTCCATTCACTTTTAAAATTGATAGAAGTCTTTTGCATATTCACTTGTCATTATCCTAATTTTTACCTAAAAACTATACCAGTTTCCAAGAGAGAACTGGTTTCTGGAAGGCTTTCTATATCTTTCAAGTTCACAAAGCTAGTCAGTCTGACCTGCTGAGCTGCCCACCAGTTCCATCCCTCACAAAACAGGAGGGAAATTAGAGATAAGCCATCAGTGTAGAAAGAAGGTAAGATTGGCTGCTTTCCCCTTCGTTATGATAAAACATTTGGTAAAAGCAACTTAAGGAAGGAAGAGTTTATCTTGGCTCAGGATGAGGACATAGTCCATGATGGCCAGGATAGGAGGTGGCAGGGAGGTGAGGAAGCTGGTGATATTGCATGTGCCACTCAGGGAATGAGAGAGATGAATGCTCAGTTCAGCTCACTCTCTCCTTTGTGTTCTGTCTAAGAGCCATTCCATGGATAGTCACCTGGGTTTAGAGTGGGTTTTCCCACCTTGGTTAACCCCACCTAGAAACTCCCTCACAGACACTCCATGGTGATTGTTGATCCTGTTGAGTTGGCAGGTTAAATATTACAAAGGTTGTGCAAATGTTTTTAAATTGTAATGATCTGTAGATTAGAAAACATGAATTCTGTCCCCAAATGTCAAGAGAGACACTGTCAGTCACTCTACCCTCTCATTAGGTTTCTAAGTTCATTAGGCATTCCAGACTCTCCAAACATAGCCAGGCAAGGTTCCCTCAATCTGTGGGCAAACGAACTTTCTTGGGGAGAGGGATTATTGCCAAAAGCCCACCTCTATCTCAGACTAAATATTGGGTGAACACAGGAGGTATTATGGAAAGGAAAGTGCAGTCAGATTTTGAGGACAATATTCATGGGAGCAATGGACCAATGAAATGGTATCAATATTAGCTACTTTCCTAAACTCATGGAAGTCAGAAATAGTGTGCCTGCCACCTAATACAAAGAAGTATCTTTGCTGAATGAACACAGATATGATGATGTAAGAGTGATTTGGGGCCGGGTGTGATGGCACACACTTTTAATGCCAGCACTTGGGANGCAGAGGCAGGCAGATCTCTGTGAGTTCGAGGTCAGCCTATTGTACACAGTGAGTTCCAAAACAACCAGGGCTACACAGACAAACCCTGTCTTAAAAAGGGGGAGGGAGAAATAAAAGAAAACAAGAAAAGTAAAGAATAGAAAAGGAAAGGGAAAAAAAACCAAGAGTGACTTGGGAACCCTAGAAATCACTCACACTCAAGAAACAACTTCTTCAAAGACACCAGATCTTATTTCTGAGTGAAGTTTGTCCCCCACTAAAAGCTGCTGCACTGGGATGCAAGTCCCTTCAGCCTGAGCAGCAAATTTGGAGTGCAAGGCCTTGGCTACAGTGGAGGGGAACGGAGCTAGGTATGGCCTACTACAGGGAACGAAAGAGGGGAAGTCACGAGGGAGATGAAACTGATGATAGATGTGTCCCTGTGTACTTTGTGCACATTACCTCCAACAGAAGGCTATGGCAGAAAGCATCTTCATCCTCATAACTCCATATAATAAGTTAATTTTTCAAAAGTTCTTATGCAACTGTGAACCCTGTGAACAACAGTAGTGGCCAGCATGGAGAGATATTCTCTGGGGACTATCGTGGCATGGATGATATGAAGAGTGGAAAACATTTTCTGATTGGATTTAAGTCCCACTCCCTAGGAGGAAACACCAGTCTAAAATTGCTGGTCTGGGCAAGAACCCATGGCTGGCAAACTCACAGGCCACAGTGGCAAATTGACGGTTATTATTCTACTAAGTTGGCATAGTACTAAACTACTCTCTAAATTTGTATTTCTCTATCCATAGATTAGTGTGGCTCTCAGACTTCATCTCAGAAGTGCTTTTGCACCAATGGTCAGTGGTTAATGCAGAAATTCACACGTGATCAAAGCACAGAGAATAAAAGTCAGTGGAGAGACAGGCCACAGATGGGGCACCTATCACACACACACATACACATAAACACACAAACAATACACACACACAAATACATAAACACACAAACAATAAACACACACACAACTCAGAGACCATCTCAAAGGAGGGGACAGAAAGGACGTACAAGTGAAAGATTAGGGAGGACCAAAACAGTGTCTTCTGGACATGACAGACAGGAGCTGGGACTGCCCAAGATCAACCACTCAACATTCTAGCCTGGAGCTGGGAGCTTAGAAGCCCCCTGCCCTAACCAAGAAGCTTGGCAGGTGATACCTTAAAGGATAGAGTTTTCTTTAAGCGGTGCCTAGTAGGTCCACAATGCTGCAGTGGCTAGTCTTACACCCAGGAAGATATGAACAGTGCAGAATGGGCTAGGTGTAATGATGGGGAGAGCAGGCCTGCTTTTCGTCCC
>LOJH01059690.1:0-10743 GCA_001685095.1 Ellobius talpinus
TTAGTGCAGGAGCAGGGACTGTTCCTGAGCCAAGGACCTTGCAGACAATAGGCACAATCTTGCTCTTGATTCCCATGAAATTCTCTTCCCACTTGCTAGAGTGTCTGCTATAATGAGCAACATATTTCTCCATATAGGCCTTTTCTTTTGCTAACAAGGGATGCCAAATTATCACTTTAAATAAAGCGAATATTTAAAGGCTACATTTAAGGATGCAATAATGAAATGCATCAAATGTATACCACAACATTCAAACTATACAAATGATTATCCTATAGCAAGCTCCATTTTTAACCAGTTATAAAACTTGCTTGTAGATTGCTTTGGCACATCCAGGGGAATGCATAACTATAAGGAGCTTCTTCCAGGCATTATGATTTACCTATAACTTTCATACATTGATTATCAATGCCTTCAAAGTCTCTGTTTTCATCTTGATGTTTTATTTGCCTTCAAACTCTCAATAAATCATTCCATGCTTCTTTTTTTCATTATTTTTTTTCTGTGAACATATACAGTGTGTATTATATGGAAGAGAGGATTAGAGAAAAAGGGAGGGTATTTAGGTTCAATAAATCCCATACAAGTAATGGCAATAGAGATGCTTTAAAGAAAACTAGAAGGAATCGGTCTGAATTTAGACGTAGTTATAGATACAAAAACAGAAGCTTATATGTAATGAGTATATATTTTATTTAAATTTGATTTATATTTGTGCTATGTCACTTATGAGTGATACTCCCTGTCAATGTAAAAAATGCAATGGATCTTTATGAATGAAGAGGAGTAGCTCCCAAGGTTTGACATCTTTATGACTCTAAGTGGCTTTTACCAATGGCTTGGCAATTCGTATGTCTTTATTACCAACATGAAGCTTCAGGAACTTTTAAGAGTGAGCTCCAGATAATTAATGCCAAATCTGGTATATTAACTAGCTGGACCCAAAAAACAGGAACCTTTTTCTTCTCATAATAGTCATCAAATACAATAGGTGACATTTTAAATATTTAATAAAATATGAATAATAAATAACACTGTAAATAAAAGGTCAAAAGCTGCCTAACACTGGGGAACTCTCACACTTGAAGGGGACAAACAAGGATGCATTTATGCCAGGCTATTACCCTCTGTGGTCTCCAGGGGACTGCCCCACCAACCGAAAGGCCTTTCTTACTATTTTTTTAATTTGGTTTTAAGAAGAATATAAATTGCAGATATCTGTACTATGGAGGCCTGAAGTTTTATTAACTAAGAAAAATATTAAAGTGCTTAATCTCAGTGATCAGTTACATTTACATTTGAAACAAACATATTCAGGCTTCAAGGCTTCTTCAGTTAGGTATCCTTGAACAGGTGAAATGCCCTACCAGTTGCCTTCTCCCCGAAGAACTTTTAAAACCTCTGTGTTGCTGTTATTCTCCTCACAGGCTGAAGTCATCCTGGATGAAGTGGGGATGAGGAGAATGTAGACAAAACAGTGTCTAGGAATGAGAGTGGCCAGAAAACAAAGAGGCTGAGAGCAAAGACAGAAATTTTGTTGATTGTCACTTGGTACAAATTTGAGAGTTGATTTTCTTTTTTTCTCTCCTGTTTCACACTAAGCAGAGCTTGTTCTCATGGTTTGTTTCACACACTGGTCAATGTACACAATGAATGTGGATCTACTGAGAGGGACTATCTAAAAATAGCACATTGTTCTCTTTGAAATTTGGACGGGGTTCACTTCACTTTTGGGTTTATCTGTCTTATGAACAATAAAATAGGTGTAGGTTTCTCTGAACATTTGATTTATTTGTCACATGATGCATCCTAAAATAAAGTTGCACTTAAACTCTCTAGAGAAAACAAGACTTTTACTTCATCTCAGAGATTATATGACATTTTCTAGTTTTGATGGCATGACTGGTAATTAATGCCCATTCAGGAATTCCCCCCATCTTAGTCTCATTTTAACACCAAATGTATTATTAAAACCAATATATTTTATAAACCTCATACTGTGAGTATTCAGAATTTTTATTAAGGGTGTATGAATACTGAGAAATGAGCAGTACACTCCACACAATTAAAATGCAAAATGACATTTTTAAAATCCATATACTCTTTCTTTTCACTTGACTTTTATCTATTATTTATTCTGAATTGTATTTTATAGTGATGTGCTTGAGAAATCTGAAGCACAAACAACATATGGAGAACTAAATATTTTGTAGGCTTAATGATGTATTAGTATTTTTGCTTTGTATGAAATTCTAATCACCAGATATGTTTATCACTGCAGATGGGATGTGCAGGCCCCTGATACCTGAGGGGATTAGAAAATCCAAACATCTGTAACAGTGGGAGGACAAAAATCCCATTGCAAAGTACAAAATTTAAAAGAATGAATTAATGAGAGAAATGAATGGAAATAAAGTTTATTATTAATACCATCTTGTATATATAATTACCAAGGAGCCCTGTGTGCTTTCGAGATCTTGATTCCATCCTTTAAAACTGTAATGAGATCTTAAAACACAGTGTAGATGTAAGTTGGGGAATGTGTAACACTCCTCAAAGCATTCTTAGTTAGTTGGTTTGGAACTGAGATAAAGACTTTGCCGGTAATTAATGCATTCCACATCTTGGGCTATTTATACAATAAAAGCACCTACTTTATAATTGGCTGTTTTACTAAATTCAACCAGATATTTTCTAAACACATTAAAACCATATTAATTGGGGAAAAGAGATGTGAAGGTTGTTTTTCTTACGTTTTATTTACTGGTTTAACAGAGAGGAGCCAAGAGATGATGGAACTGGAGTATTTATTGACTTTAGAGTATTTATTGCCATTTGTTCTTAAAAGACTTTATCTGTAGTTCTGTTATTATTATTCTTATCTCTAATAAGTCCAAGTGTGTGGAAATAATGAGTTAACATTCACTTATTTGATCCATTTTAATTTTTAGGAAGCCTTAAAGGGAGCTTTGCTAGGAAATAGATAAGAAAAAATGGAAATAATTTATGTTCATGTGTCCCAGGTAGACATGGAAACAATGCTTCACGCTTCAGAAAGGGATTTCGTTGATCAAAATTTTCTGAGATAGATAGATAGATACATAGATAGATAGATAGATAGATTATAAATAGATAAATAGATAGACAGACAGACAGACAGATAGATGTTAGACAGAACTTTCAGCTAATTTTGAATACTATGGATTGTAGCTAAGGTACAATTTCATTGTTGACTTAAACATCACATCATTCGTAGAAATGGTCTTAAGACAGAAAATGATGCTTATTTAAATTGTGGAACAGTTGGCAATAACATGGATTTCGAAGCTGGACAACCGACTTCTCTATGCAAACTGCCTATTAGTAGCTACTATGAAAAGAATTGACAGCACAGTGACTCAGTCTCCACAGCCTTGGGCAGTTATTAGGTCTTTGGGCAAGACAGCTCAGTGCGTAGAGTGTTGGCTGCCAAATCTGACCAACTGAATTATGTTTCCGGGGTCCACATTGTGGAAAGAGACAACCTATTCTCTCTGGTTGTTCTCAGATTTCAATGTACACCAAGTGTGGTTTATCTGTTTCTTACACATGGATTAATTAAATATGCAAATGTAACATGTTTTATAACAGTACTACAAAGAGAAGTTTATAAGTACACACACATGTTTGTGCAAATCAATATGTACATGTATACATAGATTAGCATATATTGATGGTATCCCATCACCTACTTGGGGTAGCTTACCACGTCTTTTAACATGTGCTCCAGGAGAGTTGATGCCAGCTTCTGGCATTCTTGGTCAACAGCACTCCTGTGCAGAGCCCCTCCAAAAAAATACAAAATTAGAGAACATAAAATAATATTTGAAATTTTTAATATCATTGGATTCAAATTAACCATTTTTCTTATTCATAAGTTGATGATTGGATTATCAACATCTCTAATCTGTATGGAAATGGAAGAGTCAACACTTTCCATACCTGGAAATTCCATGGTTTCTCATATTTGTTCAAGAAAACTGTCATTTGTTTTAAAGAAACACAGAAATATGGATAAAGATTGGAAGTAAATACTTGATAATGTTAATCTGGAGAGATTGATTTGAATGATATATAGGCAAATGATATTTCATTTTAATATCTGTAGACCAGGTAGTCATTATACTTGGAGTCTTTTCCTATCTCTCATTCTCTGAATGAAGTGTTTCCTTGCAAAGGGATCATGATTATCTGAGTGTTATTTAAAGAAGAGAGGGATCAGAAAGCCAGTGTCCTCAGACCGAATCAATTCCGACACTTATTTTTCTGAATAAAGTTTTCTTTGAATATAGACACACGTAGTCTGCTGTCTGTTGTCTGTGACTGCTTTCATGCTACAAGGACAAAGCAAAGTAACAGGACAGAGATTGAAAGTGTTCTTTACGGAGCCCCATAACCAATCAATTGATAAACCTGAAATTACAGGTTCAAAGTCCGTCATAGAATGCATACGTTTTCTAAATTCATAGTATCTTGTAAAATCACTCTGTATTTGATTATAGCTTCTCATGAAATGTTAATACTACCCAAACACGTCTATATCTTACTGCCTTTTAGTTTGGAAATTAAAAAGTGTTCCCAATTATAAAATCATATTTGGAAAATCCTCCAAAAAGTCACGGGCTGTATGAGATGAAAAAGCAGTATTAGAAGAGTTCAGGTAACTTGCACAGCAATTATTGTGTGAATATCTGGCACCCGTAATAGTTCCCATATTAAAAAGAATTTACAAGAACAGTGAAATGCTAGATGTTTGACATGAGTATGATTTAACTATCAGAATTGAAAGAGATCCCTTACTCAAAATTTACCATTTTTAGGCTTTGAAGACCTTTTTGAAGGTGGTGCAAAAGTTAATTCCAAAGGGTCATTTCAAGACACAACAGTTTATTTTAATATTGAAAACACCTGTCCTATCTATTAATTCTAAGACTATGTTTCTGATCATAATTCACATATTGCTAAGTAAAAATGAAAAGTATGTGAGATACAACTAAATTTGATGGTTCACTGTGAGGTAGCAGAGTTCTTCTGAGCATAAATATTACTAGAAGCCCATTAGTCCAGCAAACACAAGCCAGGGTTTCATATATAGTAAACACAGCCTGCTCTCTGGTAGTAAGCGAAAGCTCACATGTATTTCCCGTATCTATAAATGTCCCACATTTCCTGAAGGCAGCCTGCCATCACCCAGTGTTCCCAGCAAACTTTTCAAAGTAGTCTTAAGCTTTTTCGTATTTCTTTTTTTCTGAGTATAAATTAAATTTGTATTCTTTCTATGTGACTATTTGTACACACACACACGCATATATACATAAACACACATATATATGAACCAAAATTTGGGTATATATACCCAGAAATAGGCTTAGTAAGTGGATAAGACACAAACACATATAAAAATAGTTATAATATTCTTTACATGAGGAAAGATGGGCTTTATTACTTTATCTTCCTAAAGGAAATTATTTACAGGGCATCTTATTGCCAAAATTGTGTGTTGTTCTCAAGGTCATTAAGTTTAAAGGATGCTGTTTTCATTTTCTCTCCAGTGAATAATAATTGGTATTTGTTTTTAAAAACAAACATCAATCCCCCCTCTACATCAATTTTTACATATACCATGAAAAAATTTTTGTACCTTATGCAAACTTTTAGCTTTGGAGAAAGGCTGTTAATCACTGAACAGCAATCGAGGAAATGCTTGACCAGGCAGTGTGGGCTAGAGGCAATTAATGCAGGGTAAAGTGAGACAGAAAAAGTTTGCATCTTGGACCAAGGAAAGGCAGCATCATTTAGTCACCCTGAGGTAGCAAAGAGAAGCAGGACTCTGATGGTCCTTTTGGCCTACGCTTTATAGGTGGACTGAAAGCTTGTTTAAAATGGTACCTATGTCAATTATTATTTAAACAGCTCAATCCCAGGCTTATTTTGAAAAATAAATAAATAAAAAGAATAAAAAAATAAAAAAAAGAATCATTGTAAGGAAAACACACCTGACAGATTTCCAACAAAATGATAGATAATGTCATAGATGTTTTCTTGTACCAAAGCGAACACATCATTTACTCTGCTTTCTGATGTTATGAGTGGCATTTAGTTTAAAGTTTTCTGTCTTTTCTAGAATTCCCAAGTGATTTGATTTTCCCGTTTTTCAATGAGAGCTGCAATCATGACAGAAAAGGTTATGTCCTTCAGAGTCAACTTTCTTTGAAAAACAAGGTCTTGCCAGAGAATTTTATCAGCATTAACTAAAAACACGGTACTCCGTGTCAGATAAATTTATCCATGATCTCCAAGCTGAGCTTAAAAAATGTAAATTGAAGGGGGTTTCAATTGCAGAGCAGTTGGTGCCTGATAACGGTGGATGGAATGTATTGCTACACTAAAAACAGTTAACAAGGAAGGCGTCATTGTGTACAGGCACACATTGATCTCAACACTGTGTGCATGTTAAATTCAACCAAGGTTGTAAAATGGCATCAGGTATTATGGACCGATATCTTATTTGGCATTTAAAACAATCTAATGTATGACTTCTATTTCCCCACTAAAGTATTAACTATATAATGTACCCAGAGCTTGACTCAGAATCAGACACCACAAATATGTCACCGACCGTTATTTATCTGAGTTGAGGGATTGTATTTTATCAATGAACTGTGAAATGTGTTATGGCAAAATGCTATGCTAAAAACTGATCACAAGAAATTCATGTGGGTAATAAACCTGAACGATTCAGTACCTTAAGATAGCACCATTCTAAGCGAACTAATGCTTCATGGATGTTCAACAGATAACAGGCACCATAGGTCTCTGCTTGTCAACTTTAGCAAGATAAATGATTTCACGAGATTGTGACTAAAAATATCTATCCAGCTCCTTTTTCCTTCATAAAAGGCAAGTTCACTCTGGTGCCTGAGTTGAATTTCTGGGTTGTAAAAATGGTATCATCTGACGGCTCTTAAATGACAAACCAGTTGTAAAGGGACTGAAAAATAATTTCCAAGTCCTCGCCGTAGCTATATTCATTATTAGAACTGGAGCCAGTTACACAAACCTCTCAATCTCTATTCTCACTCAGGGACTCACTTTTGCTTCCCGTTTCTCGAAAGCAACGTGGTATTTCTAACACTTTTTATTGCAATCCAGGGTCTGGACCCAAAATTCTTCATCAGCTCCTTAGCTTAGTACGTTTGGATGATTGGAGGGTTAACAGGATCCTTTATGGTTCTGTGTACAATTAAAAGAGTCCTGCAAAACAAGAGGGCTGCCATAACCACAAGAAAAGAGAATTTAAGATCTGTTCTTGTCACTTCCATCCCTGCTAATATACTGAAGTCATCTGTGCTTTAGTTTCTCAGGTATAAAAAAAACAATAAAATTTTATTTGTTTCATGTTGGTTTGAAGATATGAATGAGTACGTGTAAATATATTATTCATGTAACTGTCTTAGAAAAATGACTGGCCAACACGTAGATAGCCGGTAAATGTAAATCTGTGTTTCTACAATTTATTCTTAAACTGCAAGCTTGCATCCATTTTTTATTCCCAAATACCATCTTAGATTTACTTGAATTGTCTAAAGCTATTAAGCTGATTTTATAAGATGAATTAAACAGAAGAAAGCACATGGAAGAAATGACATTTAAACCCCTTTCTTCCAGACAGTAAGATATCTTTGCATGGTTGATCACCCCGTAGTTAATTTTATCAGACAATAATGGTTACCCACTGTTTGACATTCACATCCCTTCCAACAAGAAATAAATTCTGAATATTTTCCTTGTAAAATATATTTTAATCATTTCCCTTTCCCTCCCTGGTACTGTAACATCCCACCTTAAGCATAAACAATCATTTCTCTTCTGGAGTATATTATCATATTCATGGACAAGTTGTTGCACCAAACGACATTTTCTACCACATTTGTAAATTGCTTAAATAAACTGCTATGCACCAACCAAGATGCTAGTCTTGTCCTGCCCCTTACAGGCCACAGCTACACACTGACCTCTGCCTTGGGAAGGGTTTTCAAATCTTCCCTCTTTTGCATAAAGAGAATGTACTCTCTTACCATCTTAGCCTGAGCTCCCCTGTCAAGTCCCATTTTGATCATTTTCTTCTCAGAGAAACAATTACTGAACTTTTAACAGCATTTTACAAGCTTGTTTACTTCCTTAGCATTTGTCCTTGTTTTCAGTAGGTTTTTTTGTTTAAAATGATGCAGACATTGGCAAAATCTTTTGCTGTGTCTGTGTCTTGCTGACTAAAGTAGAAGCCCCTTGAAGGTTTCATTGTGTTTTTCCTATACTACATAAAAATTAGAAAGCACATTATAGGCTAAGTAAGTATATTTGGATTAATAGAAACACTCCATGATACTCAAACCTCCAAAATCTGCAATGAATGACCTAATGTCAATCATTATTTTAGTCTCCTCCCCACTATGTTGTTTGGCAAAGTGGGTCCTGAGAGTAAGAATCAGTAGATGCAAGTTAGAACCCTTATTGGTGGCATCATGCAAACTTCTTTCAGATTCATTTAAATCAGCTGCAAATTTTGTGGCTTTCACTAAATAATTATGGTCTCTTTCATTTCTAAATTTTCAAACTTTTGACTCTGTAATCCTCCAAATTATCCCATTGACACCCATGATTACCTTCTTATACAGTCAATTACAACCATCACCACATTAAGAATTGCTGTGCCTTTGGAGGATGGCTTGGGAAAATCTGCTATGACAAAATGTCAGTGTCTTGGTTAAATGAATATGTATTTTATTTAACTAAATAACTGCTATATTTGAAAAATAATGAAAGCATATGAACACAGGAGATGCAGACTGTGTCAAAAGGGGCTTACTAGATGAAGATATTTCAATCCCCCTGAGACTGCTCCATTCATCTTCCCCAAGCCTTGTGACAAAATCCTTATGCACACCTCTCTACCCTTATCAGTCCTCACCCCCATAGAAGCCAGCACATCCTTCATTTGTGAAGTCAGATTATATAATTTGTGTTTCACAGACGCATACATTCATTTGCCTGCTCTTAGGCCCTCTTAAATGTAGTAGATAATACTGTTGTCTTCTAATCTTACAGCTGAGCAATCACAGATATTTGATTAAGTTTTCAATGGTCAGTTGGGGTAGAGACATAGCTGTGATAGTTTCTCTATTAAACACACTGGACACAGTGCCCAGGGATCACAAAAGTTTTGAATTTATCTGTGTACCTGTGGGATGTGTGTGTGTGTGTGTGTGTGTGTGTAATACACATGCACTTAAATGTCATGTACTTAAACTATGTACATAAATGTCAGAAGACAACTTTTGTGGCAGTCCTTTCCTTCCACTTTATTTCAGACAGGCTTTCATTATTAGCAGCTGTAACTGTGTAAGGTAGACTAGCTGACACAGGAGCTCTAAGAAATTCCTTATCTTTGGACTCCCAACTCCTTATAGGAATACTGGGATTACCTATACAAGCCACCACACCTGACTTTGCTTGAGTTCCAGGGACTCCTACAGGTCTTCACACTTGCGTGGAGAGCATTGTACCCTTTAAGTCATCTCCACAGATTTTAAATTTCTGTTAAATGAGATGGGAAAGTTGCATTTAAGGTATGATGATGGCTTAGCCTCTGTAAAAATGTCACTTTATGCCAACCTCAGTCATCACAGAGAGCATTGCATACAAAGGGTGGGGTCACAGGTAGGCACAACATTTTCTTCTCAGTGCAAGTGGGATCTGTGACCCTTTATTTTTTAGGTTCCTGTTTTATGTCATCTCTTATGCACAAAATGCTAATTAACAACTGTTGTGCATCTGAGTTCATGTGGCTTATAAAGAACATCTTTCCCTTGCCAAGCTCTTTAAAGTTTAGACCTTAATTCTGTCATTGAGGATTTACACATTGTGTTTTCCCCTAAAGATGTTTTCTTCCCTAAGAAAAAATTTCACTTTCTTTCTATCTAACCCCATTCCATTAAGTCTTCAGAGTTAACCACCATTGTGAATTGATAAAGGGCCCCATTTTATGCTGAGCTTAGTACTTGAACACATCTTTGGAATTATACCAAAAAATCATTAACTTTCAAAAGGTTTTATGCAGGTATCTTTCATACGGTATTGAATGTTGTGCTTTTGTTATAAAATAAATCAACTGGCTATTCAGCCTCGTGGAGGAAAATGAAAATTCTTTCGTTCCCAGGCAACATATACCTGTTGGTATTCACATTGCTGGGAACTGTTTCTAAGAGCACATTGGTACTGAGATTGATTGGAAGATACTGAATGAAGAATTGTTTTATATAATATGATCATAACACACTGGGAGATGGTTTGATACACTATAGAATTTAATTAATATGAAATATTCCAAAACCCCCATTCTCTTTGGAGCTTTACAAGAATGATATGTTGAAAGGCGGCACTTCCATGTGCAATCATGGCTTACATTCACCTGTTATTACTGTTTCAAATGAGTTCCTTTCTTTTTACCCACTTTTCATCTGTCTGCTAGTAGTTTTAGTAGCGGTAGTCACTGTAGCATCAAAGACCACATGTTATAAAAGAGACTTTTAGAGGTCACACATTAGATGTTCTTTATACAAGCTGTCCTAACAGATTTTTTAAATGAAATGCAATTTTAAATTCTCTCTCTCTCTCTCTCTCTCTCTCTCTCTCTCTCTCTCTCTC
>LOJH01059695.1:739-11229 GCA_001685095.1 Ellobius talpinus
AGGCAGCAATCTGAGTGTGCACGCAGCAGTCCCAAGTGTGCAGGCAGCAGTCCCGAGTGTGCAGGCAGTAGTCTGAGTGTGCAGGCAGCAGTCTGAGTGTGCAGGCAGTAGTCTGAGTGTGCAGGCAGCAATCTGAGTGTGCAGGCAGCAGTCTGAGTGTGCAGGCAGCAGTCTGAGTGTGCAGGCAGCAGTCTGAGTGTGCAGGCAGCAGAGCATGAGACACATGGCAAAGGCAGATGGCACTGGAAGGGGATGAAGAGCACTATGATAGTCGGGGGCTTCCACACCCTATGTCACTAACTGATAAATCAGACAGGAAATCAATAAGGATGGGGCTGACTGGGACAGTGCGATCGTCAGCAGGCATTTGCAGAATTCATCATCATCATCATCATCATCATCACTGGCAGCAGTGGAGGCAGCAGTGGCTGCAGCACACACCCCAGACTCATGTGAAACACACAGCATGACAGACTGTGTTCTTGCCCATAAAGCACATCACAAAAAAAAAACTGGAAAGAGGGCTCGAGGAGACAGCTTAATCTGTGAAGTGCTTGCTGTACACACGCAAGAGCCTAGGTTCCATCCCCCAACAACCACGTAAAAAGCGGGCAAAGCAGGACTTGAAATCCCAGTGCTGACTTTATAGCCAGCCAGCCTGGCCAGTCAGACAGGTTCATTCAGAAACCCTGCCTCAAAAAATGACGTGGACAGCAACAGAGGCAGACACTCAATATTGACCTCTTATACATACCACACACATGAGCTAAGAAAAACCAGAAACAGCACAAAATATTATTGATATGATGAATTAAACTGGAAATCATTAACAAAGGGATAATTAAAAGAGTTTGCAAAAAGCAGTTTGAAATAATAATAAAGACATCAAGTGCTTATATTACTTTAGCATAAATATATTAACTGCAAATACCTTACCCATGATTATGTACCATATCTTATTAACATTGGTTTTGGTTGTAAGCCTAGCCTTTAATGGCTGAGCCATGTCTCCAGCCCTCTTAACTAATGTTTTTGAAATCTATTCTGCTCATAAAGACTTTAAATAAAATAACAAAGAAACATAAAGATAAATAAAGAGATATTTTAAGTGTTTTGAAGGAAGTGAGACCAGAACAAACTCGTGAGGTAATAGCAAAGGAGAAGTTCAGAGAAAACCTTCTAGAATCACATGCACACTGGGAAAGATGAATAACCCAGGTTTGGCACTACTGAAAGTTCCAGAAAAATTGAGCAATTTAAGTCTGGCGCAAGCAGAGGAAATGGAAAAACAAAAACGAGGACAAAAAATCAATGGAAATAAAAACAGTAGAGCAGGGGCTTGAAAGATGGCTCAAGATAGTTCCGGACACTGACTGCTCTTGCAGAGGACATAGGTGCAGGTCCCAGCACCCACATGGTGGCTCAAAACCATTGATAACTCCAGTTCCAGGGCATCTGACCTCCATGGGCATCGGGAACACATGCAGTGCACATATATACATACACTCATGTAAAAACACCCACACAAAGTAGAGCTGCACATAAAATGCATGAAATTGAAAGGTGGTTCTTAAAGACGATTATTTTAAGTCAATAAACTTGGCATCAGACTAAAATCTATGAGGACACAAAACACTCAAATCAAAATGAAATGGGTCATTGCCACTAACCCGGTACATACTAAAAGGCATGACACAAACAGTTCCATCTCAAGGCCTGGCGTTTTGATTATGTAAATAAGGTAAAAAAAATTCATCAAAAGGTCCCAGCTACCAAAACTGACACAAATAGAAACAGACATCCTGAGTAGCCCTGTGTCTGCACAGTTGGTTAAGCCAATAGTCAATAGCCTTAAAAAATAAGGCAGACACAGTAGCCCTGTGTCTGCACAGTTAGTTAAGCCAATAGTCAATAGCCTTAAAAAATGCGTTGCCAGGTGCAGACTGTTTCACTGGTGAGTCCCTTCAAATATTTAAAGGAAGACATAAGAAGAGGCCTACACTCATTCAGAAAACAGAATCAGGGCCAGCAAGACGGCTCAGTGGGTAAAGACACGAGCTGCCAAGTGTGACCACCTGACTTTGAGCCCCCGCTGCCCAGGATCAGCTGGAAGAGGAAACAGACTTCTGCAAGCTGTCCTCTGACCTCCACTTGTACACCATGGCACATGACCCAAATAGGCAGACAAAAATGTTATAAGATTTTAAAGGAAAATAGAATCAGGGAGATCATTGTCTAGTTTACTTTATGAGTTCAGGGTCAACCCAACACCAAGTCAGAAAAAGATCTTACAGGAAGGAAGATTCGCAAATGGATGGCTCTCATAAATATAGGTGAAAGTCTTCAGTGATCCCAGGGGACATGGCTGTCTGTGTACAAAATGTTTAAAATTAGACAAGAACACTAACAGATGGAATCTTAAAGAGCATACAGGATCAACTGAGGTTCACTCCATGAGAGCAAGGCTGGTTAAATGTTCAAAACTATGTTGATGTAATTCACCCCTGCTAGAAGCCAAAGGTGAATAATGATGCAATCATAAGATAAACTCGGAAAGCATTTGACAGATGAAACCCACACTCGTGATACAACCTCACAGCACACCAGAGACAGAAGATATTTCTTCTCTTTATGAAGATCCACATTTTATACCCCAGTTCATATGAATAAACACATTCTCCTATCAGGACCGGGAAGTGTAATAAGGACAGCCCATTGCTAATCTTATGTATCATCGTACCAGACATCTCATCTCGTGCCATGGGGAATGACATTGGACCGAATGGCAAAGAATAAAGAATAATTGCATCATCTTGCATGGAGATGGCACAATTGCCTGTGTAGAAATATCCAGATAGTGTCCCCAAACTTAATAGAATTGTTTGGTAGATATGTCATGTTTTCATGATACAAGCAATTATGTGAAAGTTAACTGCTTTCCTTAGGAACAGCAAAGAAGGGTGTAACTGAAACTTCTGGGGGGAAATACCATGTATAACAGCACCAAGTACTCTTTTAAAAAGTTGAACTCTGGAGTGGAGATGGTAAAGATGGATGCTGGAGGTTGAAGGCTGGGGAATGTTAGAATTAAAATCTGATGGCTCGTTTCCTCAGGTGCTTTGAGCCAGCTTCTGTCCAGCTACAAATAAACAGAAAACACCAGAGCTTGTCATTTCCTGCTAGTCTAGCTATCCCTCCCAAAATGTGCTGAGATACCCTCCCCAGAAGCCCAAGTGTAGAGGATAATTTACTCACAGCACACTTGTCTACACAGTCAAGAATCTGAGAAGCTTTAAAATAAACAAGATATAAAATGGAGAGGGGAACCCATGCTGGGTCAATGGAGAGCTGAACCCTTGCTGGGCCAATGGAGAGCTGAACCCATGCTGGGCCAATGGAGAGCTAAACCCATGCTGGGCCAATGGAGAGCTAAACCCATGCTGGTCCAACGGAGAGGGGAACCCATGCTGGGCCAATGGAGAGCTGAACCCATTCTTGGCCAATGGAGAAGTGAGTCCATGCTGGGTCAATGGAGAAATGAACCCATGCCAGTGGAGAGCTGAACCCTTGCTTGGCCAATGGAGAGTTTAACCCATGCTTGGTTTTACTGAGAAAAAGACAGGCATAAGGGGGCTTAAGAGATGTCTCAGCAGTTAGCAGCATGTGTTGCTCTTGCAAAGGACGGAAAGTTTAGTTTACAGTACCCACATGGCAGCTCAGCCACCTGTCTATCACTCTGGCTGCAGGAGACCCGATGTCCTCTTCTGGTTTCTGTGGGCACCAGGCACACATGTGCACAGATTCACACATGGTACAGACACATGTGCAGGTAAACAGTCATGCACATAAAATGAATAGAAAGACAGTGACTAGGTGACTGGTGAGGTTATACCCTCCTTGTTTTTAAGGGAGGGAGGTCAGAGTTCATGAACTGCTCTCTGCCCTCAGTCAGTACACTTGCCATTCTAGGCAAACTTAGCAAAGTCATGGAGCTAACTGCTTCTTCAGAACTCAATTGTTCAGGGCTCCTAGAGTGAAGTGAGGGTCAATCACTGTTCCTCACGGGGATGGGGTGGAGCAACGCTGAGTGTGGGGAGCTACACACAGATGTTAAGAAATGCATTGTGAGATGGGTATTGATTGGCAGGTGGTAATAACAACATGCCTTCTGTTTATTCTTTGTATCATGTTAAAGCAGTCTTTTGCCTTCTTCCCCCACTTTTTGGGTTGGGCTATATAAGCATTTGGAAAATAAACGGGGGCAAATTCAGAATTCACTGGATTGCCCTCCCGACTCTATCCTATGTCTCTGTATTTCTTTTGTCTCTCTGTTCTGTCTGCCTTGCTTTTCTAAGCTGCATGCCCCTGCCCTGGAACATGCAAACCCAGCCAAGGCGGAACCCCGACATGTCTCACTGTTAGGCTGTCAGGTAAGTAAAAGATCACATTGGACCCCGTGAATGTATACAAGTGTTTTTAAAACCCAAGGATTTTAAATAGCACCAAAAAGTGAAATACGAAGATACAGGATCAAATGAAGCACACTCACATGCAGAACAGGAAGCCAGCGAACTAAGGGCAGAGAAGGTGTGTAACTGAGATGGGAATTCTCAGCAGTGTTAGGAACTGACTGGAAGGCCCACTGTGGGTGGCACCATCCCCTGCCTGGGCTGCTGGATTCTGTAAATGGAGACTGGGAGTCAGGCAGCCATGTGTGCTCATCACTCTCTATTTCTTGCTTGCTCCTGCGGCCATGCCCTCCCTGTGTGACAGACTGGACCTGCACTGTAAGCCGAAATAAACACTTGCTTCCATGAGTTGTTTTGGTCAGAGTTTTATCAGAGAAAACAAAAACAAAAAACTAAGGTAACACCTCATGATAAGCAAAACAGACAGTACATAAGCATATGAGAAGAGGTCACCCATCACAGGGTCACAGGTCAACAGAGAACTGCAAATAGCAATAACCATGAGGATAATGCTATACACCTGGAGGAATGGTTGATTCTTAAAAATCTTTCAATAAAAAGAAGGCCTTGACACCATGCTGATGAGGATGTTTAGGAGTCTTTCGGGGTGCTTAACGGGAAGACAAGCGAGCAACAGTATAAAGTCAAATGCAGCCACTGGGCAACCCAAGAGACATGCTCCCATATCTGCACAAAAACCCTTGTGCACTCCAAAAGCACTCTTATTCGTTAATCTCCAAAGAGAAGAAGGAGCCTCAATACCCTTTAACCCACAGAGCACACAAACAGTGGGGCATCTATAAAGTGGGAAACCATTTACCGAAGAAAAGAAGTGACCTGTGAAGCCGTGAAGCGGCAAGAGTCATTCTCAGAGTGTGTTGTTAAATGGGGGGAAACAAAATAAAACAAAACAAAAAGAGTCTTTAAAGATCAAAGATGGGAGGCCTCGTACCCCACCAGAGGCCAGGCAACCATCCTGAACCCCAGGGAAGACTGCCCCTTCATCCTGCCCAGTATAACCCTAACTGCCCCTCCTCCCCCTGTCACCATATCCCAGCCAGCCTATACCTCCTCCTCCACCAGAAGACAGACCAGCATCCTGACCCCAGAGGACCCCCAGCCAGATCAGAGGCCATGACCAAACTCACACTTCCAACTTAGGTGGCAACTCCCTGCTGGACCAGAGGCAATCAGAAGTTCAGCCCCCAACTCAGTGGAGACCATCTACTCAGCCACAGGCCCCTCCAGCCAGAAGACCAGAGAGGAAACAGAAACCAAGGAAGAAAACACCCAGCCAACAAAGACAAACTCAGAAATCAGTGCCAGGACCTATAGTTACTTCAAATCGAGATACCTAAATGTAAGCATAAGAACACAATCAATAACAGGGCAATATTATCACCACTAGAGCCCAGTCATTCAACTACAACAAGCCCTAAATATTCCAACACAGCTGAAACACAAGAAAACGACCTTAAAACCAACTTTATGAAGATGATAGAGGTCCTTAAAGAGGAAATTAATATATTCTTTCAAGAAATCAAGGGTAAGACAATCAAAAAATTAGAGGAAATCAATAAATCGCTTAAAGAATGTCAAGAAAGCCAAGAAAAACAAACAGTAGAAGGAAATCAATAAAACTATTCAAGACCTAAAAATGGAAATAGAAGCAATAAAGAAAACACAAAATGAGGGAATTATGAAAGTGGAAAATTCTAGGTAAGCAAACAGGAACTATAGATGCAAGCATCACCAACAGAATACAAGAAATTGAAGAGAGAATATGAGGTGTTAAATATACAAAATGTAGTGGCATTTCATTTATATTTTAACAAATAAAGCTTTCCCGAAGATCAGAGAGTAGAACAGCCCCACTGATCAGCCTTACAGCCAGGAAGTGGTAACACACACCTTTACCCCCAGTAGCCACACTAGTTACCATAGAAACTAGGCGGTGCATGTCTTTAATCCCAGTGGTGCACACCTTTAATCCTAGCCCTAGAGAGGATTATAAAATGGGAGGAAACAGCTTTCAAACACAATCTCATTCTAAGATTCCGGGAGACAGGATCGCCATTTCAAACTGAGGTTGAGGTAAGAGCCAGTGGCTGGCTGCTTTGCTTTTTCTGGTCTTTAGGTTGAATCCCAATTTCTCTCTCTGAGTTTTTAATAATTGTGCTTCAACAATAGAAGAAATAGATTCCTTAGCCAAAAAAAATTGTTAAATCTAAAAAACTCAATACAAAACTTCCAAGAAATCTGGGACACCTTGAAAAGACCAAACCTAAGAACACTAGGAATAGAAGGAGAGGAAACCCAGCTCAAAGGCCCAGAAAATACTTCTAGCAAAATCATAGAAGAAAATTTTCCTAATCTAAAGAAGGATATTCCTATAAAGGTACAAGAAACTTACAGAACATCAAATAGATTTAACTAAAAAAGAAAGCCCCCCTCACCACATAATAATCAAAACACTAAACACACAGAACAGAGAAATAATATTAAAAGATGAGAAGGAAAAAGACCAAGTAGCATATAAAGGCAGACCTATCAGAATTATACCTGACTTCTCAATAGAGACTCTAAAAGCCAGAAGAGTCTGAGACCACATATGCCAGGCCAGACTACTATACCCAGCAAAATTTTTAATCACCATAGATGGATCACAAGATATTCTATGATAAAGTCAAATTTAAACAGTATCTATTCATAAATCCAACCCTACAGAAAGTATTAGAAAGAAACCTCCAACCCAAGGAAGTTAACTACACCCACGAAAACACAGGCAATAAATAATCTCATACCAGCATAACCTAAAGAAAGAACACACACACACACACACATACACACACACCACACACTACCACCAATAACAACTACAACAAAATAACAGAATTTAGCAATCATTGGTCATTGATGTCTCTTAATATAAAGGGGCTCAGTTCCCCAATAATAAGACACAGACTAACAGAATGGATGTAAAAATAGTATTTATCCTTCTGCTGCATACAGGAAACACACCTCACCATTGAAGATAGACATTGTCACATAGTAAAAGGTTGGAAAAAGGTTTTCCAAGAAAACAGCCCTAAGAAGCAAGCCAGTGTGGTTATTCTAACAGCGAACAAAATAGGCTTCCAACCAAAATTAATCAAATGATTGGGGAAGGACACTTCACATTTATTACAGGAAAAATCTACCGATATGATGTATTAATTCTCAACATCTATACCCCAAGTGCAAGGGCACTCATATTTGTAGAAGACATACTACTAAAGCTTAAATCACACATATAATATACAGATATGATAATACACAGAAGACCCCAAAAATTCTATCAGGAACTCCAAAAGCTAAACACCTTTAATGAAGTGGCTGGATACAAGATTAACTAAAATAAATCAGTAGCCCTTCCATATACAAATGATAAATGAGCTGAGAAAGGAATCAGGGAAACAACATCCTTCACAATAGCTAAAACAATATAAGATATATTGGGCTATCTCTAACCAAGCAAGTGGAAGACCTTCCACTTGCATGATAAGAGCTTCAAATCTTTGAAGAAATTGGAGGAGATATCAGAAGATGAAAAGATCTCATGGATCAGTCGGACTAACATAGTAAAACTGGCCATCCTACCAAAAGCAAAGTACAGATTCAATGCATTACTCATCAAAATCCCAACACAACTCTTTACAGACCTTGAAAGAACAATACTCACCTTAATCTGGAAAAACAAAAAACCCAGGATAGCTAAGACAATTCTGTACAATAAAAGAACTTCAGAGGTATCATCATCCCTGATTTCGAGAGCTACTACGCAGCCACAATAACAAGAAATACATAGGTTTGGTATTAAAATAGGCACATTGATCAGTGGGATCAAATCAAGAGCTAGACAAAAATCCACACACCTACGGACACCTGATTTTCAACAAAGAAGTCAAAATTATACCATGGAAAAAGAAAGCATCTTCAACAAATGGTGTTGATCAAACTGGATGTCTGCATGTAGAAGAATGCAAATAGATCCATACATATCATCCTGTACGAAACTCGTCCAAATGGATCGAAGACCTCAACATATATCCAGTTGTACTGTACCTGATGGAAGAGAAAGTTGGGAGTAGCCTTGAACACATTGGTACAGGAGACAACTTTCTGAACAGAACCCCAGTAGCACAGGCACTATGATCAACTATTAATAAATGGGACCTCATGAAACTGAAAAGCTTCTATAAAGCAAAGGTCAATAGCACAAAGCAGTAGCCTACAGAATGAGAAAAGATTTTCGCCAACCCCACATCTAGCATAGGGTTAATTTCCAAAATATATAAAGAACTCAAGAAACTAGACATCAAAAAAGAAAACAAATAATCCAATGTAAATGTGGGGCACAGGTCTAAACAAAGGAATCTCAAATGGCTGAAAAACACTTTAAGAAATGTTCAACATCCTTAGTCACCAGGGAAATGTGAATCAAAATGACTCAGATTTCATTTACACATTTCAGAATGGTTAAAATCAGAAACACAAGTGACAGCTGACGCTGGTGAGGATGTTGAGCAAGGAGAACCCTCCTCCACAGCTTTGGGAGTGCAAACTTGTATGGCCACTTTGGAAATCTACATGGTGGTTTCTCAGAAAATTGGGAATTAATCTAACTCAAGACCCAACTATATTACTCTTGGGCATATATCTGAAAGATGTTCCATCCTACCACAAGGACACTTGTTCAACTATGTTCATAGCAGCTTTATTTGTTATAGCCAAGAAACTGGAAACATCTTAGGTGTCCCTCAGTTAAAAAAAGGGATAAAGAAAATGTGGTACACTTACACAATGGAGTATTACTCAGCTGTTAAAACCAATGGCATCATGCAATTAGCAGGCAAATGAATGGAACTAGGAAAAAGTCATCCCAAGTGAGATAACCCAGACCCAGAGAGCAATCATGGTTTGTACTCACTTGTAAGCAGACATTAGTAAAGGATAGCCATGCTACAGTCCAGAGACCCAGAGAAGCAAAGTTAACAAGGAGTACTCAAGGGGGGAAAGCTTGGATCTCCCTGGGAAGGGGAAACAGAATAGAAATTGTGGGTTGACTGGGGGCAGTGGGGTATGGGAACATGAACATCAGGATAGGGAGGTCGACTGGGAAAGGGAGTGTTTCAGGATAAGGTTAAAAACCTAGCACAATGGAAACTCCCATAAATCTGTGAGGACGACCTCAGCTAAGACTCTTAGCAATATGAAACCTGAACTGACCATCTCCTGTCACCAGGCGAGACTCCCACTGGAGGGATTGGGACACCAACCCAGCCACATAACCTTCGACCTACTGTCTGTCCTGCCTATGGGATGTACTGGGGTAAGGGTGGTGTGGAGATTGTGGGAATGGCCATTCAACAACTGGTCCAGCCTAAGACCCATGCAGGGAGAGTGAGCCCACCCCTGACACTGCATGGAGCACCAGGACCCAGAGGCTGGATGACCCAGAGACCTAGGATAGAACCAAACACGATGTCAGTTTAATGATGCCTAATGACATTCTGCTATACTTAAAGATTTGGGCCTAGTTAGTTGTCATTAGGGAGGCTTCATCCAGCAACTGGTAGAAACAAATACAGAAACTCACAGTCAAACATTAGCCCAAGCTCAGGGAATCCTGCTGAAGAGAGGGAAGGATTGTGGGAGCCAGAGTGGTCAAAGTCATTAAAAAACAAAACAAAACAAAACCACAGAATCAACTAACCTGTTCTCATAGGAGCTCACAGACTGAACAGACAACCAGAGAACCTACATGGAATATTAGACACACAGGGCTCTTCCTTCAATGGAAGGGATACATAACCTGTCATTTGCACAGAAGGCTGGGAGCAATGTGGCTAAAAGCCTGGTGACCTTTGCCCTATCTGTGTGTCTGGAGAGCACAGCAGAGCCCTATCATGTAGTGATAGGGGAGCACAGGCCTGCTTTTCGTCCCGCCCGGCTCCGGCATGGCTAGCTTATACCCCGAAA
>LOJH01059696.1:305-11229 GCA_001685095.1 Ellobius talpinus
TAGCAGACTCTTTTATGAAGCAGGAACCCCAAAGGATCATCTCATCTTTAGGCAAGTTCATCAGTCATTTCTCTATGGGTCCTGCATGTCCAGTTCATACAGCATAGCACCAAGCAGTCCAGGCAAGAACAGTTTCTTTCCCAAATGGCTAACCAATGCCATAAGGAACCTCTTTAATGCCCATCATCCTCTCGAAGTAATTGGTGCTGCCAGGAGCAGATGTGTCTCATGTCATGAAAAGTTTCTAAAACATTTTAAATGCCATATTTTGAAGGTTTTTGAAAGATTTGAAGATACCTATCTAACTGAAATGTATCTCTATATATCTAGAAAACCTAACTAAAATTACTACAAGCTTGACTATTATAGATGATTATCTATTAACCTATATTTCTTAATTATATTTTTAAATGAGTTGCACAAACACAATACCTTAATCAAGAGCAGAAATATATATACATGTATATGTATGTAACAAAATTGACCTTAAATTTGTATCAGTAAAGCAAGATCCTTACCAATGCAAAGTATCCATCTCTATAGCATATTCCCCTTTAAATGTAAGTGAACATTTATAAACAATATTTGGGAATAGACCCCATTTAAATGCTCCGGCTCCTGAAAGAGCCAGTGTTCGCGCTGGCAGCAGGGCCTAGGAAGCTGCTGTTTCAAAATCACACTTTTTTCCCCCCTGCTACCACTGAATCAGTCAAACCTCTTTTAAAAGAGCTGTAGCATGCCACCAGCAAGCAGAGCCCTTCTGGAAAAAAAAAACGTGGCTAAACTTTGTTTTTTAGTGTCTAGAATTCCTTTCCAAGTCTTCTCAGGTTTTATGTGGATTTAACTATCACACGTTGGAGTGCCAATTTATTGGAGGCCATTTGTTCATTTTCCCAGCTGCCCAGACTCCTGAAATAATCACTGTTTGACCAATAGCTTAAGCATATTGCTAGTTAGCTCTTACATCTAGAATTAACCCATTTCCTTTTTATATTTTACCACAAGGCTCATGGCCTACCAGCAAGGTTCCAGCTGGCAGCTCGTGTCTTTCCCCTCTGGTGGCTATATGGCGTCTCAGTGACTCTGTCTTCTTTATCTCAGCATTCAGTTTAGTTTTCCTGCCTAGCTCTATTTTGCTAAGCCACCAGCTGAAACAGCTTTATTCATTAACCAATAAAAGCAATACATAGACAGAAGGACTTTCCACATCAGTGGAGGACATCACACACACTAAGGCTTGAGTGAAGAGGTAGATTATGGGAAAGTAAAGGCAGTGAGAGGGATGCAGTTGATTCCTAGGCTGTACTATTGAGTACACTGTTATTGTGCTCAAATGAATTCCCAGAGCACCTTAGAAAGAACATAGAAACCTATAGAAAGAAGAGTGTTCAGAATTCATACCTGGACTCCAGACAGAGTAGATGGCCTGCAGAAAATCACCTGTCTTCTCTGACTCACACAGCATTCACTAGTCACATTTTGAATGGGGTCACTGAAGAATATGACAGCGCTTTGTAAACTAAGTAGACGCCAGTGGAGGTTATTGCTACTATAATTGTAATTTTTAACATCCTGCAGAAGTTGAGAGCTGAGGAAGAGTCAGTAATCTAATCTTTGCTTTCTCCGACTTCACTTTGCCAACTTTGATCTGTAGGTGTGTGGTGACATTTGGGAAAGGATAAATATAAATAAATTTGCTCTAGCTCTGTAGAGACACATCCCGCTTTGTTACCTTACTCTGAAATGATGACTGATACCAAAGCTTCCAGGAAAGGGGGTGTGGCCACACAGAGCTGTTTTCATCACTCAGTCTGGCTCTCAGAGAACAGTCAGGATGATACTATTCATCCTACTTACTGAGAGGCCTCAAATAACCAGCTGGGATGAGTCAACCTGCTCAGTAGGTGTTGTCCTGGTTAGAGGTGGGCCTTGTGATGTAGGTTCCTTTGCTATCCCAAGTCTAGTCAGGAGAGGCAGGTGACATAATGCTGGCTGTCTTTGCATCCTCCAGGTCCGCATTCTCTACGAGTCTCTGTTAAAGCACCAAGAGGAACAGACCAGGGTGGCTCTGCTGGAGCAGCAGGTACTTACGTGGATGCTTGGAAGTTCACTTGCTGGTAAAAAAAACAGAACTTCTCCTGGTATTCTAGTGTTTGATGTAGAACTATTTGAAATTTGGATAACAAAATGTTTTTAAAAGACTAACACACATTTTCTTAGAGACAGATATTATAACTGTTCTTTAAAACTGGATTCTTAGAGGTGTGGTGACAATGTTTCTGACAGGTTGGCTTTGGCAAACTTTGCTCTTCCATGGCTGTAGTTCCTACTCTAGCCTAACAGGATATCTTACTAGGTCACCCCTTGAATTCAAGCAGAGTGGACACCATTTATTCTCAGAATGTATACTAGAATTTCTAAATATATTTTAAACCAGGGAGTAGCCATCTCCCACCCTCCACTAGAAATTCCAAGAATGTGAAGGAATAACTCCAATCAGCAACTTCTTAAGTTGTCCTCCACTCATCCATACCTTAGGCTTTGGCTTTGCTAGTTCATAAACCAGCTATTTAGCCATAGCTGCATTTACTAATAATCTTGCTGTGCTCAGATGAGTTTTTGATAAGCAGTCCCAGCAAGTATTCTCTTGTGCTGATAAAGACATTCAATGAAGAGAACTGGGCAGGATCTAACTGCCTTGTCCTGACATATTCCAGATGCAGACATGTACCCTAGACTTTGAAAATGAAAAACTTGACCGCCAGAATATGCAACATCAACTCTATGTGATTCTTAAGGAACTTCGAAAAGCAAGAAGTCAGATAACACAGTTGGAATCCTTGGTAAGTTCTGAATGGCTAATGTGAAATTTATTCTTTATTCTTTTTGCTACCTCCCCATTGATGTGTCAGCTCAGTCCCTAAACCAGTAATATAGCTTAAGATGAACTTTATCTCAAATCAGCAGTTACCCCCTATGTGGCACTTAACCTTGCAGCATTAATCCAGGATTCAGAAGGAGGGGCGTTACGAAGCCTCTGCTCATAGTTACTTTACTGGTGTCTGGAATCATCTCATTTTCAGGTTGGGTATTGCCATTCTAGAGATGTCCAACAGTACTTTGTAAAGAAGGCATAAGGTAGAAAAGAGGACATCGTGCCATTCTTTTTTCATATTTCTAAGGAATTTGTGTGTATTTATGTGTCTGTGAATGTGCCCAGATATCCTGTTAGTGCTCATTCATATACCGTCCTAAAACTGCAGAATATTTGGAATTGGGAAAATATTATAAATATAGGTCCTAGTTTCTAAGGGAAAGGAAAAAAAGCAATTGTTAAAGTAACATAACTTATATGTTAATAAAATAAATATCTTTATAATGTCCTATAAAATATAAAATTTTAAGCTTTCTTGACTACTCTAAATTCTTTTAAAAAATGAAACAGCATCTCTCAAAGGTATGTAGCTTCCTGGTCACTGTGTGTATCACCTATCTAAGCTGCTGGAATACTCCTCTGCTCTCTGATCTGTAATGTAGGGTTTTGTTGCTGCTCTCTTTTGTGCATTATGGTTTTACTTCCAGGGTATGAAACACTCCCCACAGAGAGCATCTACATCTTCTCACTTCAACCTCCTGGGTGCTGGGAACTTTGTACTTCTTAATTCCTTGATTCCTTCTGTTTTACAAAACTGGCAAATATATACACACTTTTGAAAGTGTCTTGATGAATCCCATTATTTTGTACAGTGAATTTGAAATAGTAAAAGGAATGTTCTTCCCTTTACATTTGACTGTGTGCCTCTTAACAAAGCCATCTGTATGAGCACTAACTCACTCCTTTCCTGAGTGATTACAATACATTATCCAAGTTATTCATGACGACCTCACATGTTACCATTAAAATACTAATGAGCAGAAATCTAAAATAAACCGTCTGGAGGACCAAAGCATGCAGAAGGTGCACAGAGCAGTTCAAACTCCTGAACTCCCAGTCTTACGTTCAAATGTGTTCATTTGGAATTTGTTCTGCAGAAGCAGCTACATGGGTTTACCTTCACAGAGCAGTCGTTCCCACTCCAGAGAGAGCCTGAAAACAGAGTGAAAGGTACCTCACCCAAAAGTCCCACATCTGCACTTAACGAAAGCCTGGTGGAATGTCCCAACTGCAGTATACAGTACCCAGCCAATGAACATCGAGACCTGCTCGTCCATGTTGAATACTGCACGAAGTAGCAGAACCGTTCTCACCTTTGTACTGGAAAAGTCCACACTGTATCCTATGTCGGTTTATGGGCACTTTGAATAACAGATTACATCTTTTGCACACTGACATATGAGGGAATCCTTATATTTTTCTGGCCTCTTGGCATTTTCCTTGGTAGTGGTACCTCCCTGAGCTGCTTCATCATAGGCTGCAGTGAAAGAATGTGGTGAGCAGTGGGTACCCAGACTTCTAGCACTTCACACTGTTCTTTTAACTAGCACTTCACACTGTTCTAGTACCCGAAGAATGAGAGCTATTTGGGTTATTGATTATGGCTTTAAACTATTGACCAGCAAGCAAATATTTTATGCTTTGGGGGTTTTAAGAGAATCGGGAAGTAATTAACCATGGATCTTACTGTGCTGATATTTTTTTATGTAAGTGCTTAGTATATCTCTTGCTATTGTCGAACGGTTACTAGAAAAGTTGGGGAGTTTCATAATTTCCATTGCTGTTAACTCTTCTAAGCACAAAGCAGGTTTTGTTTGAAGAATGTCTTTAGGTAGCTGCACATTTTCACTCTTATTATCTGACCATAACTGACTTAAATTTCATTAGCAGAAGTTGGTGCCAAAATGAACAAAACTTTAACAAAATAATCTTGCCTCCTCATTCAGTTTGCAGGTATTTTATTATATCTTGGTGGGGTTTTTTGGCACTCTCAAAGATGGATGAGCAGTGTAATTATCAGATATTTGTTTTCTGAATAGATATTTTTATATATGCTTTATGTAAACCAAAAGATGTTTTATTTCTTCAGATTTTCTAACATGCTTAAACCTGGGCTGCTGTTAGTGATATGAAGGAAAAAATAATAAAATTATTTAATAAATTTAACATGTCTCTTGTATATGTGTGTACATGTATAGTCTTAAGATCTCTAATCACAAAGCGGTGTTAGGGTTCTGGATTGACACTCATAAGGTGACAGGGGAATTGAGAGACAGCAGAGCCATGCTGTGAGGGAGGTAAAGGAGTGGAGTGCCTCTGCTGAACAGATTGCAACTCTTAATACTTTTCTGAGCTGTTTGTTACAGAGGCAAAGCAGCGAGCCTGTAAAGGTATATGGAATTTTGGGGCATAAAAGTTGTGTGGATCTGTTAATGTAAATAAAATTTTGTCTTTGGGATGCAGAAATACTTTTCGGTTAGATAACTCTTACTTTGTCTGACCCAAGTGGCCACAGTATTTAATTCTAAATGTGTAAATGTGTGTCATAAGAAAATTTTTCCCTTTGCAATATTTCAGTAAGCTAGGCATTACCTTGAGTTAGTTATGTTTTGTTTGTTTTGGTTCAGTTTTTGACTTTTTTGAGACAGGGTTTCTGTGTAGCCTTGACTATCCTGGAATTCACACTGTAGATGAGGCTGGCCTTGAACTCGGAAATCCACCTGCCTCTGCTACTGAGCACTGAGATTAAAGGTGTGCACCACCACCGCCCAGCTTTCATTACCTTGAGTTTATAAATGTGGAATATGGCGTGTTCATGCAGTCGGTGGTGGCTTGCCCATTCAGACATAGGGACCAGGCCTTTGGCCTCTGCTTGTTTGGGCAGAAGGTAAAGCAGCCCCTTTGACCTGGCAGTCCCTGAATCTGACTCCTGGGGTACGTTTCTGTAGTTCACTGGAAAATTGAAGCTGGGTGCTTCCCCTGTGTGTTTCAATCACCAGCTGGACACCAATATAAAACTGTACTTTGGGAAAATGTCAAGAAAATGGATCAGTTCTGAAGTGTTCCCCATGTTCAGCAGCTTTTTTTTATATTTTCATTTGTTGATGATAACAGGAACAGTCNGTTAGAGAAGCAAAAGTCAGTCAAGTGTTTAAGACCTGAAACCCTTGAAGGGTCAAATTCAGTTCTGTTTCTTCACTGTCTACCTTTTATATGGCACATGGCCACCTGTGATTAGGCCATGGTTCTGGAGGACAAATATGCTGTGCCAGAAACTTGTAGGTGTTTAATACTTATTCCTAATTGCAGCTCTGAAGTATGTACTGATACCAGCATTCAGAGGTTAAGCAGTGCACCCAGGTGCTGTGGGATAATCCTTCTGTACTGTGAAGATGTGGTACTCAATGTTAATAGAAAAAAACTGACCAGCCAATAGCTAGACAGGATTTTTTGGGCAGAGAGAACGCTGGGAAGAAGAAAGGCAGAGCCAAGGGGTCACAAGGAAGCACAGGATAAGCAGAAGATGATCATGCTGTGCTGAAAAAGTACCATCATGTGGCAAAGCATAGATAAGAAATATGGGTTAATTTAAGTTGTAAGAGCTAGTTAGTAGAAAGCCTAGTTATTGACTGGGCATTTATAATAATAAGTCTCAGTGTGGTTATTTGGGAGCCAGCTGGCAGGACCGAGAAGACTGCCGGATACAGAGAAACTGCCTACACCCAGGGTCGTCACTAATGTATAGGAAAAGACAGTGTCTACAGAAGGATCCATCATCCCTCTCTTTCATATTGTTAATTCCAACAAACACACACTGGGGCTGTCATTTCAGGAGTCTCCTTTTGTCCATTATGACATGCATATTGGTACACTTAAGTAATCCTAACACCTAGGATGCTGATTTAGGAGACTCTTGATTTCCAGGCCAGTCACTACATAGCAAGACTGATACAAATAACAAACAACAACAACAACAACAAAAAGCCCATAGAAAAAACAATATTCTGTGCATAATGTATACAAAGTGGGTTTTTTTTTAAAAAATAATATTTGAGATTTTATTTTTATCTTAGCATTTGCTAGCATGGATATCTGTGCATGCTTACAGAGGCCAGAAGAGGGCATCAGATCTCCTGGGACTGGAATTCCAGAGGGTTGTTAAAGTGCCTTGTAGCTGGAGAATTGAACCTGGGTCTTCTGGAAGATCAGCCCTAACCCTAACCCATCCACCAAATTAATGAGTTTTGACATATGTATACTTGTAACTTTCAGCCAAATAGACATGCAGACCACAGCACCATCCCTGAAAGTTTCTTTATTCTGGTTCCAGTCTCGAATCCCTTCCTCACGGAGACAGTCTTGTGTCTGTTACCGTGCAAGGTCTTGAAGTTCACATATATGGAGTTACATATTTGGATCTTACTTCTTTCTCACCAGTGCTTTCAACTCTTCCGTGTTTTTATTTTTTAAATTTCCATTCTTTTAAAAATACAGGTTAGCATACAAGTAACAGGTTTCATCATAGTATATGTGTGTGTATGAGATGCTACTTTTTAAAAATCATTTATTTCCTTCCTCCAGATAGTCTTGGAAACTTCTGCTTTCATCCACATATATTGCATTATTCTTCCTTTCCATTTCTTTTTTGCTTTTGTTTTTTGTTTTGTTTTTCAAGACAGGTTTCTCTGTGTAGCCTTGGCTGTCCTGGAACTCATTCTATAGACCAGGCTGGCCTCAAACTCACAGAGACCCATCTACCTCTGTCTCCTGAGTGTTGTCCATTCTTAAGATATTTCCTCCTTTCTCATGATGGCCTGCATTTGTGTATACACACACACATTCACAGACACAGTTCTTCCATGTACATATAATTTGGTTTTTTAATAGCTGAATAACATTCCATTTTATAAACACTATATTTTTGTTTATTTTTTCTGTATTTCTCTCAGTAGGAATTGGCACCTTACCTTGCATAAGTGTTGTGGGTACTTGTTAGTTTTGGTGGTGTGGGACTCAAACCCAGAGGCTTACACATACTGTATATGTACTTTATTGCTGAACTACAGCCCAATCCTCTTATGCAAATATTTTTGGGGGTCTATTTTTTCATTTCTATTAGGAAAATGCTTACAATGGGCCACAATAGGTAATATTTATCCTTACGGACAAGTACCCAACAGTATTTTTCAGTGACTAAAGGAATTTTCTTCCAGTGGGCCTCCTCAGGGAAGAACCATGTACACAGTGGTCAGTCAGTGGCCTTTGCAACAACTTTGCTATAAATATACCACTGATCACTTAATGTCTCTGCATAGGTGAAAACCTGAGGCCCAGAGGCAACTCCCCTGTCCTCAGGTGCAAGCTGTTTCCAGCTGTCTGTCCTTCTGGCTTATCCCAGCCACATTTTAGAGCGGGAGTACTGCATCTCAGGGGCCTGGCGGGCAATGAGATGGGACAGCCACTACCATGGAGGCTGGAAGTGCGTGTTCTTAGAGGGGAGCTGTTTGTCCACAAACAATGAATGCAATATGGCCATACTTGTTACTTTTCTGTTGCTATAATAAAATACCATGACTAAGGCGACATCTAGAAGGAAGAGTTTATTTTGGCTTATGGTTCCAGAGGGGTAAGAGTCCATCATGGCGGGGAGGCATGGCAGTAAGGGGCAGGTATGACAGGAAGCATGGCAGGCACAGGAAGCTGATAGTTCACCTCTCAACCATGAGCACAAAGCAGGGAGAGCAAACCGGAAGTGGAACAATACTATAAGCTCTCAAAGCCCAGTGACACACTTCCTCCAGCAAGGCTATACCTCTCATACCTTCCCAAACAGGGCCACCAGCAAGGGATCCAGTATTCATATACTAGAGCCTGTGGAGGACATTTCTCAACGAAACCACCATGATGGCTTAACTTAGATCTTGCTGAGAGGAACCTGAAATTTTAAAATATAAAACCTCCCACAAAAACAAAATAAAACAAAACTTTCACTTGTGACTTGCTTGCGATGGGATGGAAGCCAAGGAAAGCTCAGGGTTCTTGCCTGCCATGTGAGCACCGAGGTTTCCTTGTGTCCACTTCAGTTCACCAGGTGCTGTTTGAGCCACATGGCAAACACAGCCCTCCCAACCCTTCCCTTGTCACCTGCCATCTGGCAGCTGTCAATGACTACATTTCTGGACAGAGGTGACTAGCAGCCAGCGTTTCCTGATTACCTTCTCTTCCCCCAGGCCCACACAGAAGGAAGGTCAGCTGTGGGAGGAACTGGCTTTGGGTCCAGGAAATGCCCTCAGAGCCTCTTGTAAATGCTGATCCTCAGGCCTCCCGATCTCCATCTAATAACTGGGAAAGTGTATGCTTAAAAAGTTCTCTGGGGTATTCTGGTCGTTACTGACTGGAACAAATTCAATGTTATGGTATAACAGATTCCAGAGATGGAGTCCTTTGCCCAAAGAAGGAAGAGCCCACGTTCTTCAAGGGAGTAGCAGTCTGGCCTTGTGTGTGAAATTCCAGTGAAATTATTCTTTTGGAGATCTCCAGTATTTTGTCTCCTAAGTCAGATCTACTCATTTATGGGCCTCACTCACATTTTCCCTTTGTCCATGTTGGCTCTGGATGGTTGAATGGGAAACACCAGGGCTGGCATTCAAGAGAAGTCTCCTGTCTGCTTCTAGTGGTAATGCTCAAACAAGACCGAGAGGTCAAGGACCAAGGGCAAGGTTTACATAGAGTGAGCTGAGGATACACAGCCCTGAGATTGTCCCACAGTCCTGAAAAAGTGGGAATCCCCAAGGAACCAAACTCACATAGTGCCACTCAAACCAAACAACCAGAGAAGGAGTAAGGCATGCCAGAAGGAACAGGTGAGCATCTGACAGCGGCCTTCACTCACCTTCCAGGCTCACCCACTTAGCAGCCCTTACAGGAAAGCTCCCTGCTGTAGTTTGGGTCTGAAATGCGCCAGAAAGATGCATGCATTGGCATTGAAGGATTGATCATCAGGGAGTCGTTGTTGGGAGGGGTAGAAGTTATAAAGGACTGAGTCTCATGAGAGGTCTTTAGACCATCTGAGCATCTCTTTGAAGGGGACTGTGGGACTGTGGTCTTGATGTTTTTCCTTTTTTTTCTTTTTTTTTTTGCTTCTTGGCCCTGAGGAGAGTGGCTTTGCTCTGTTCCATGCTCCCAACTATGCACAGGCCCCAGAGAAACAGGGTCCAACAATCATGACTAAAATACCCAGGATAAAACTGTCTTTATGAGTTAAACTTAACCATTTTCTCTAGTGACCAAAACCTGGCTTATATTTCCTGAAGAATCTTACCCGTCTCAGAGCCTACCAAGCCCAGACCTCATCATTTGACCATCAAATGTTTAACCATCTGCAGCAGATAAGGTGCTATACAGCTGTAGAGGAAACTGGAGGGCCCCATCTGATGTCTCCCCAAGGTCAAGAGAAAACAGACTTTCCAAACAAGGCGATGGCCGATTCATTAGTTAAGGAGACAACTCTTCAAGCAAGGATCATGTTTGCTGTTACAAGTGAATTGCTGAACAGAACTGAAAGAAAACAAGACCTGTGTTATATGGGTAACTTGCTCATGTCAAGGTCTAAGGGGAAGGGCAATAGCTTTGACCCAGATTCTGATACAATAAAGGGTGTTTCCCATAGCCTAGTGTCTTAATGTTGGGAACCATGTAGTCTCAAATACATGGAAGGCAAATAAAAATGTTGACCTGGTATATGGGAAAATAAATTAACTGGGGTTTTGCGGAAGGAAAAGAAAAACAAAGTATCACTTGGCTATTTCGGTCACAAATTATGCTAATAGACATGAGCCACCTTGTATGGAAGACAAAGGTGAGCCTCTGTGTGGATGATGAAGGTAAGCCACCTCCCATTGACAATGAAGGCAGGCAACCTGGTGTGGGTGATGAAGGCATGAATGAGAAAGGCAAGCAGCTTCACGTGGACACTGAGGGCAAGCTACC
>LOJH01059699.1:7695-18924 GCA_001685095.1 Ellobius talpinus
AGGCAATGAACATGATGAACTTATAAAATGTTTGACTTTTTCCTCACCCTCTTGACTTGAAATCGAAGCTGGTAGCTTGAAACAAAGGCCTTCCAAAGCCTTTGTCTTCAATCAATAGCATGGGCCAACTCAACAAATTCAAGGCCAGTAAAGGACAGGTTACATTGTACACCAACAACCCATACTGCATTGTTTCTTCATACTGACCAATGTAGATAAAAGCATGAAAACTTTTCATAGACCTTAATCCCCAGACACCTCTGAATAAACAGGGATATCAAAGTATTACTGTACTAGTATGTAGAATCATTTAGGCATATGTCCAGAAATACAGATATGTCATATTGTAATTCTAATTTTAGTTTGAGAAACCTTCATTATTTCCAATAATGGGTATGTTGATATATACTGTAATGAATAAGGTTACTTCTTCTCATCATGACCAGCATTTGTTGCTTTCTCTTTTCTTGATAATAACTGTTCTGTTTTTGATGAAATGGAATATTATACCTATTTCAATTTGATTTTTTTGTAGTTAAAGATTTTAGACACCCACCACCAATTCATATTGGCCATTATATTTTTACTATTGAGAGGTGTCTGTTAATTTCATGACCCTATTTGTTGACTAGAAATTGAATATGTGTGGTATTCAACTTTGAAGTTCCTTATGTGTCCTGGCTATTGACTCCTTGTCTGACATGTATCCAGCAAATATTTGTCTTCTATTATGTAAACTGTCAATCTTTTTGCTATTTTTTTAACTTTGCCTAACCTCATTTGTTACTTCTTGGGTCTATCACATCTTGTGTTATTGGTTCCTGTTCAAAATATCCATACCATTACACATATATTAAAAGTGTGTTACCCGTTCTTTCCTCTAGCAGTTTAGTTTTCAAGATTTAAATTATTGTGTTTGATACAGAAATAATTTGATTTTGTGCATGGTAAACAATATAAATCAAATTTTATTCTACATTTTTTCAACATATTTTGCTAAAACCTCATTTTTTCTAGTTCACCTTTTTGAAACTTCTCTTAAAATGTATGTGTCATTATGATCTGAAATTTTTTCATAGTCCCCTATTTGTTCCTTTAATCTATATATCTGTTTTTTGTTGTGGTGGTTGTTGTTTCAGAACAGGATTTCTCGGTAGCTTTGGAGCCTGTCCCGGAACTTGCTTAGTAGACCAGGCTGGTCTCAGACTCACAGAGATCCACTTCTCTTTGCCTCCCAAGGGCTGGAATTAAAGGCATGTGCTACCATCACCAAGCATACATACCTGTTTTTATGGTGGTGCCATGTTATCCTCTTCACTACTGCTCTATAATATAATTTGAATTTACTTCTTTGAAATACATGCTATGAATTATTTTGGTTACTAATAGTCTTTTGTGATTCTATTTGATTTTATCTTATTTATTTTTACTTCCTTGAAGATTTTATAAGGGTTACATGGACATTCCCTTTTGCTTTGATAATAGAGCTATTTTCAACATATTAACTCTCAGTGTAGGCACAACGTTTTACTTACTTTCTTTTCTGGCAATTTCTTAAAGTTGTTAGTGTATAACTTTTATTTTGCTAGTAATTGTTGATTATAGACAGCCCACAGTTTTGGAAGTACTGTTTAGATTTCCTCTTATCAGTTTCTTGGCATATCAGTTTATAAAAGCTACTGATTTTTGTTTAATTATTTTATGGATTTTATATTCAGAAACTTCATTATATACATTTATTGATTCTAAGAGTTTTCTGGGAGAGTCTGTAGGGTCTTTCAAGCAAATAAGTATGACATCTGAGAGTAAGAGTAATTTGAGTTTTCTTTTACTATTTTTCTTATTTAGGTAAGCGTTTGAGAATTGTATTGAGTCAAAGTGAACAGAGTGGTCATCCTTGACTCATTCCATATTTTATACCAACAGATCTTCTACAAAATAGAAAGGAACACTAAAAAATTCATTTAATATTACTAACAAAATAGACATACTAGAAAGCAAAGCAAACAAAGCAAGACAAAACAAAAAATGCTAACCAACATATTTGACATAGATGAGATACTCTCAACTAAAGACTGACAAACTGAATTTGTGGACTAAGAGGATCACACATTGCAACTGATTGGGATTTGTCATTGGAGTGTGGGCTTGTTCTACATATGAAAAATAAGCAATAGTAGGCATTACATGTAAGGATATAATAACAAGACCATCTTGACAGACACAGAAACAGAATTTGTCAAATTTTAATATTTCCTTATGATAAAGCTGGCAAGGGACTAATAATAGGCTGATCATACCTCAAAATAATAATGGTCATCCTATAATATTATAACCATTACTATGTAAAGTGTGAAAAATCTCTTATAATTTTGTGATAAAGTGGACTATTCACTCATATATGTGCAGAATAAAGAGTTAATCATTTAAAAACATTATCCTGTGTAAATAAATAACCGAATTATTTTATTTCTATTTATTCTGTGCTTTATGCTTTTAAAACTAATTAATGTACTTATATAGCAAATTAAAATTTCATTTTAAAAATATTTTTTATAAATAATACATACAGCCAACTACACCTATCTAAACATCTTTGAAGAGAGCAAAATCAACAATGATGAAATGAAAAATATTTTAGGTGTAATTTTTCCATGTTTTTTTTCAAATAAATGTGAGATTAATCTGTAATATTACTCTGACAATCTTTTTGTGTATGAATAGTATGTAAAGTGTGATATTAAAAACAAATCCATGAATGACTAATTATACTGTGAAATAAAGGACAATGAAAATCCACTACTTCTAAGTGCAGCATGCATTCTTTTAGTAAATAAAATATAACAACATTCCTTACAATGTAATGTTAGAACAATAATGTCATTAAATATTCATATTTAATTCAAGCAGAAAAAATAATGTGTTTGTTTTCTTGTTTTTTATAATTTATTATTAAATAAGATGATCTTTTTCTGGTATAAATAAAGCTACAAGATAACTGGTTATCCTGTTTAGAAGCCTTGTCTCATGTACTTGTAGTAGTTTTTTTCTTTTTAATTGATTTATTGATCTCTACAGTTTTCTCTGCTCTCCTCCCTTCTTCTCCCCTTCCCTTCAACCCTTTCTCATCATCTCCTTGCTCCCAATTTACTCAGGAGATCTTGTCTTTTTCTAGTTCTCATGTATGTCTCTCTTAGGGTCCTCATTGTTGCCTAGGTCCTCTGTGATTGTGATTTTTAGGCTGGTTTTCTTTGCTTTATGTCTAAAAATACCACTTATGAGTGAGTATATATATATTTCTCTTTCTGGGTCTGAGTTGCTCACAGTTGGTACATCCCCTTTAGATATCAGTACAGCAATTTCTCAGAAAATTAGGAAAAAACATTCCTCAAGACCCAGCAATATCACTTTTGGGTATATACCCAAAAGATGCTAAATCATACCACAAGGACATGTGCTCAACTATGTTCATATCAGCATTGTTTGTCATTGCCAGAACTTGGAAACAACCTAAGTGCCCCTCAACAGAAGAACGGATAAGAAAAAATGTGGTATATTTACACAATGGAGTACTACTACACAGCAGAAAAAAATAATGACATCTTGAAATATGCAGGCAAATGGATGGATCTTGAAAACATCATATTCACTGTGATAGTTTAAATCAGAGAGAAGGAAGCATAGAAGACAGAGAAGTGGAAGTGGAGGGAAGGAAATGTATTTTTTACATATTCTTAGATATTTTAGCTTCTTATTTATTAAGATGGCATTTTATAATCATATGTTATGCTTTCCAGCTCTGTTCATTTATGTATGTGTTATGTTACTTATCCTTCTAATCATAGCAGGCTTCTTTTATACACCACTTCATTCTGCATTTGTTAGCACATGGTCCTTGTTTATTTTCTTTCCAACCTACCCTTTTCTCTGTGAAAATAGATCACTTTCATCACTTCTGAGTACTCCAATATCCACCTTAAATATTTAAACTTTAATATAAATGGAATAGCTTTCAATGAAATAAATGTAAATAAAATCACATATAGAAAAATACTGATCAGTTGGTCATTCATCAAATAGCTATTTGTCTGGCTTGTAGCATTTTCTTTAAAGAAATATTAAGTAATTTGTAAGAAAGGCACCAGAACAATATATAATAATAACTTTTTGTTGTATGTAAGAGTCATCTATTTATTTTTATTCAATATACTCTTTGCAATCTTTTATGGGTCATTAACTTTGAGGATAGCGATACAAATGGCCACACAACATCCTGTGCTTAGAAATGCATCTTTGCTAGAAATCAGACTACCACTCCTGATAACATGCAACTAAAATGATAGAATAATTATTTCATGAAAACTGTCAAGATAGAAAGAACATTTATTTTTAGAGACAAATTAATGTACAATAAAAATAAGTGTCATCTGGAGAGTGTCATATCTGATTGTTGTATACACTGACTTTAGAGTTATCTAATTACAATTATCAGGGTATATGAGATAATGCTCTATGACAACCATCCTATAAATGTCTTTAGGTCATAAAAAATTATGTAACTATGTTTACTTAATGTTTTTGTGTGTTTCATAAAGTTAATCCATGCTGTGATATTCTATGTTTTAGACAGTATCAAGGGTCAAATGGAGTCAAAGTTCATTCATAGACTACAATAAAATTAGTAAAACCCATGAAAACAGGATTTAATAGTTAGACCATATGAAATCACTAGTTATACTTATCAAAGTGTTAAAGCATATTATCTTACCTATGGTAGTTTTTATATATTCTAAGAGGTGTTTTTACATTCTTGCCTGTATGTGTAAGAACAAAGGATAAGAAATATATTTCAACAGTTAGCATTTTTATGTCTTCCTTTTTCAGTTTCTTTTAATGAACTATTAAAACACAATATAATATTATACAAACATGGGTGCACAAGTAATAAAATGATTTGCTCATGTGAGCACAAGATAAATTATATAAATGATAAACTTTGAATTCTGAATTCGATATTTAAATTTGAAATATTTAAAATTTTCAAATTGAAAATTTGAACAAATTTACCCCCAAAGAAATAAGAATTATTGTATCCTGAAAGTAAAAAATATTGTATGGTCACTATGCAAAATAAGAACATATATCTGAGCATCTCTTTTATTTATTATTTGTTGCTCTTTAAAGTTTCCTAAAGTATCAGTGGAAAAATCATATTACAGAAAATTCATTTGTTAATAATCATTTCATAACCTGATAATTTATGAGTATTTGGCTTTACTGTAATGAAAAAATCCTCTGATTCTAGAAAAAAATGTTATGGTATAAATTTATAGAACATACAATTTTCTTTACTAGCTTGTCTTCTTCAGTGTTTTTTAAAAAAAGTCTCAAAAAGAATCAACAAATGACTTATTCTATGCTACATCAATCCCTTGAATGAGCTCAGTGGAGCATCAGCCTTTGTCTCATTGTCTTTAGTTATTCTAAACACATACTGCTTTACAGCTACTTGTTACAAAGGAAATAATGATTTTCTGTAATAGTATTACAGACCAATATCTTTCATATGTCTCTTTCAAGTGTCTTTGTTCAGTAATTATGCTTTGATCAATAAATATGCACTGAATTTCTTATAGCTCTGATTGTTAAAGTTCAAGAAAGAATAATTTACTGGGGTTGCTTATTTTGTTATAATATATTTCTAGTTATATATGATGAGTGGGTACTCAATTGTAATACACAATACTAAACTTGTTTAGTTGACTCCAAAAAACTGTTCCTAGATAAGCAAATATTTGAGAGGGCTGAAGAAATGGATTCTGGTTAAGAGCACTTGTTCCTCTTACAGAGACTGGATTACGTTCTCAGCACTAACATGGTAGATCACAACAACCAAAAACCTTAGTTCTGGGGATACAATGTGCTCTTCTGTAGTTTGTGAATACTGCATTCATGTGGTTCACATATACACATATACATAAAATAAAAATCTAAGAAATAAAGGAAAGCCATTGGTTGATAGAATTGTGGCAAAGGAAGACTTAGTTTATCAAACTAATGAACACTCAAATGACCAGATCTTTATATGCAGGGATGCAGAGATAAATATATTAACTGCACTTAAATATACATGTGAATCTGTGCTTGAAAGAGTGGAGTGATGCTGTCATTGCTTTTCTAATTTCTGCTGATGTATTTTCCACTTTAGAGTCCTTTATTCATAACTACAGATTTTTTTAAATTTAAATTTATCTTATTGTACTTATGGATGTTTTAGTTGAAACATAATATGTGAACATATTAATTGTGGATGATATAATGTTTATACTTCATATATATGTATTTACTCCTTATATATGTACTATGTATTATACAATTTAAAAACAGAAGGTTGGATTTTAAATGTGTTCAACATATGGTTTAGGAATAGTTTAAAATATGCTAATCACTTGGAGTTTTCCATCCCTACAGATTTAACAACATTAAATTTTCCTTATTATCTATCCGTTGTGTATTTCTTCACAACTTCATAATCATGTCTTCATAATTTGCTAATCTACAGTGTTATATTTACTGAGACTATAAAAATCAATTGTCACAACAGTGACAAGAAGCATATATTATGTGAGCATAGTAACAGTATCTATTATATAGGAGAGATTAAACATCTCTCAGGAATAAACACTGGCAGGGTGTAATACTTGAACACTGACTTATTGCTATAGAGTAAAATTTTGTGTTTGAAAATCATATTTCAATGTCCCTTTATCATAAGAATTTTTTAATAATGTATTACAAAGTTTCTTTAACACATTTTGCAATCCATTCGCTGGTGTTTTCTAGAGACATGATCTTTATGATATATTTTAGTCAAAATTTCCCAGAGTAAACAAAGTCAGGCTATCCCTCTTTCCTTCTCTGCCATACTCCCCTTTTGTTCTCTTTTTGTTCTATCATCTAACCCCATTTCTCTTCTCTCTCCCCTGTCTATTGTGTAATTGCTTAAATATATATGGAGTCTGCCATTAAGAATTCTGCAGGTCAGGTAAACAGTTTAGACAACTAGGTAGGATTCAATATAGCAGATAATGCAACTCAAAACTAAGAACAGGCTCTGGCTGAATTCCTTCATTCTCATAGATTTCTCACACTTGGTTTTGTCTTTAAAAGCCAGTTACTGATTGGAAAAAGACATTCATATTTCAAAGAATAATTTGGTACTTTGAAACTCCACTATTTGAATTTTAATCCCATTTAAAATTATTTTCCAGTGCTGTGTAGATTGACAAAATAAGATGTATTGAAATATAGTGATCCAGCCAAGTAGAAACAAAAATTAGTCATCACAGTGGTTATGGCTTTTATTTGATAGCTAAAATTTCCATCTTTTTTTAAATACAGTATCAATGATACTTCTGGAAGAAAAAAATATAGTGTACAGACCATCCTACGAGTATATAAAAGTGAACCTATCACTCTTCATATGTTTCACTGTTCATGTATAATTTTTACAGTTAAGTAAATTTATAAGGAAAATGAATACTTCCTCCCTCTCCACATCTCTCTCTTTCCTCCTCCTCTTTTCCTTTCTTCTTTGCTCATTTGTTTCTTTTTCCTTTCTTTCTTTCTCATTTTAGGTATATTGGTGCTAGCATGTATGGCTGTGCACCAGGCAGAGCCTGATCTCTGCAGAGTCAAGGAGAGGGCTTTGACTCTCCTGAAACTAGGGTTACACAGGTTATAAGACGCCACGTGTGCACCATGTCTTGAACCTGTGTTCTCTGGAAGGGAGTCACTGCTCTTAATTTTTGAGCTATTTAGTCCTCTTCTCTGTCACCCCATATTCTGTTCTCCTTCTGTTTCTTTACAGTCACTGTAATGTGACCAGAGGCTCTCCTGCTTCTGCTCCCACCCCTTCCCACCGCTTCTGTGGCTTCTCCAACCATGATGCAATGACCTTCTTAAACTTTAAGCCAGGACAAATTTGGTTCTTTTTATCTTGCTTTTTATTGCTTTTGTTGCTATTTTTGTATTGTTTTTAATCTATTACTGAAACAGTGAAAATATGTACTACAAAGTGGATAATAATCTGGATCACTTCCTCGCCTATGTGTGTCCCCGTATTTCTCAAACTGTTGGAACTGGTTTGTTTGAGGAATGAGAGGAGTTTGGAAATTCTTGCTAGAAAATCCATTGTATGCTCTCAAGAAATCTCAATGGGATATTTTGAGGGGGACATCAGAGAAATAAAAACAGTGAAGTCCTAAGTCATAAGATTTCAGACAGGAACAAGAATACACTGGAGGAAATTTATGCTATATACTGTCAAACAACCCATTTGAATTTGACTGACATTTGACTAAGAATTGGAGAGAAGTTGAATTTGGATGTAATGAACTAATATATTTCACAGAGTAAATTCTTCATAGAATAGCATTCAATTTGCATCATGTTTATTAGTCATCTCTCTTACACAGTTCTTCATTAAAAAAGATTATTAAATGGGACAGAAAAAATAGAAAATAAGGAAAAATAACTCAAAGAAATTAAAATTTATAGCCAAAGAAGCCACTGGAAACATGTCTCATAGTTTTATATCCTGACCTAATTTCTGTTTAGTCTGCTTCCTGTATGCTAAGAAAATATGTTCAGCTATTTCTACTGCCACATCTTCTCTATCTTCAAGATAGAATGGTGTCTTACTGTTTTCCTTATGTGCCAGAGTCATGCTATTTATTACAGTAACTAACCAGTTATGAATGATTATTTGAATAGGATGGTGAAAAGTACTAAAATTCATAAGTTTTTGTAGATGACCTATTTGAAATATTCGCTGGTATAATTATTTTTATCTACATTATCTATTCAGGTTCTTTCATTAAGAAACTTATTTTTCTAGCAGAGAGATGAATTTTTATCACATGTCATGATTTTAAGTTTAGAGTAATATATGAAATACCACCTTCAACATGTCAAAAAGAGACAAATGGTTTATGTGCCAATAAAAGCCAACAGTATCTGCTGTAAATTAGTAATAAAAGCAAACTTTTCCTACTTTAATATCCATTTTTACATGAATTGAGCAAGGAGTTCTTGGTGCAATAAATCTTTAAAAAATAATATTTCTAAAGTTAGAAAAATTCAGAAGAATCATTAGCATGTGATGACTGATGTGACTAATGAGAATCTATAGGGAGCTCACACATTATAAACATCAATTACCTCCTGCTCACTAGTGACTAATTGCTTAGTTCAGAACCATGGTAACTAGGGAGTTACAAGCATGGCAACATGTATACAGAGCAAATATTTAATCCGCACCTTAATTTACTCAGTCCAAATTATTATTAAAAGTTGAATCTTTTATCCCATAGAGTTGATTCTACCTATATTGCATATGAAAATAGAGCAGATATGAAATTGTGAAAAGATGAAACATAATACTTATTCTGATTTGTCTCTGATTCAACCAAAGTGATTAGTCCCAAAATCATGATGGCTGGAAATGAGTAAGTAAATAGATAATAAATGCTGATGTTTACATGCAAAAAATCAGAAAGTTGATTATTTTTTCCTACTAATGAAATTATATATATATTCCCAGAATAAACTACCTACACTTTATTAGAAAGATAATCAGCATTCAATTAACTCCAATTCTGTTTATATGAAAGTATTCATCTTTTCTTCATTAGTTATTATTTTGCTAGTACAGACTTTATTCTTGTATCTAACAAGATGCAAACTCAATAAGATTGGTTATACATGTTAAAAGAATGTTTCTTTCTAGGAAACAATATCTCACAACAGATTTTCTGGTCCTTCAGCTCACAATCTTTTCTCCCCTTTTTCATGATGTTCTCTGACCTTTATTATCAGTAGCTGTATTGTTGATATATCCATTGGATACAAGTATAGCAAGGTCTTCTATTCTCTGTGTTTAGGCCAGTTATGGTTTTGTATAATTGTCTTTCTCTGACACAAAGAGAAGCCTCTTGGATGTGGCATGAGAGATACTTATCTGTGGGTTTAAGGGTGAGTGTTTAGAATGTAGTCAAGAATAATGTTGGTTTAGTAAGGTGCCAGTAGAAGGCTTCCCTCTAAGATCCAGAAACTTACTAACACTGAGAAGTTGGGTAGGTTATAGAATCAGGAATTTTTCCATTCATGTCGTGTGAGCCTTCAGTTCAATTAGACAGCTATTAGTTACCACTAATATTTTAGCACTACTACTACATCTTAAGAGACCTCTTGTAATGCTGGTCATTATTGAGGTTCCTAGGTATTCAAATAACATGGCTTCTAAACAGGACCTGGTGAGTTACAACACCAATAGATGTGTTAACATTGGTGCATTTTCTCATGGATCCCTATTACTAGACAAAGAAGTATAGGCAACCAAGTGTTTCGTAGATAGACAAATAGTCTTCCCAAGGATGAGTTCTCTAATTGTTTATCCAATCCCAAGCAGTCAGCCTTTAAATCATATGCACACAAACAACATTAAATGGATATGGAGGTTGTGTGTGTGTGTTTGTGTGTGTATGTGCGTGTTAAACAGCAATTAAATAAAAGAAGGTTATGACTTTGGAAGAAAGGTAGCATTAGTGTTTGGAATGGGATGGAGGGAGGAAAGGACAGGATGATGCATTTGTAGTTTTATTTTGAATATAAAATATATTTATTTTCATAACATTAAGTGCTCAATATAATTTTCAACAAAATAAATAAAAGAACAATCTCATGAGATATGTGTCTTTGTTGATCTAATAATTCTCTAGAAAACACCATAGCTGAATAATTTTTAATGGCAGCAGTATTAAAATCTAGACCTCTCAGATGCTAATCATGTGTTGAACCAATGAGCTACACACTCAGAACATAACAAAATAATTATCTAATAAGTTAAAATCAGTTCATCCTGAGTATGGTTGAAAATTAGAAAATGTATATGATTTTTTAAATGAAATAATCCAAATCTCCAGTTGTTTAAATTGTTAAGGTTGTGTCTAAAAAAGTGAGAAGTTAAAAATCAATACCATCCACTGATAGAAACAGACTGGGTTATTGTAATCTGATATTTTTAGAAAGTTTATATAAGTAGTCAGTCAAAGAAAAACAGTCATTCTGAGACAAGCCAGAATCTTGTTCGCTTACAATTTCCAGTAGAATTAATTATTAGAATTTTAATGTCTAGTTTCTTGAGTTCTTTATATATTTTGGAGATCA
>LOJH01059700.1:8704-19657 GCA_001685095.1 Ellobius talpinus
AAACTGGCCCTATTGGTAGCTAGCTTGGCACAACCAAATGCAGACATCAACCCCAATGATGTCACTAGGGGCTCTAGATGAAGCTGGTTCTTCCGTGACCTCAACCTTATGGCTGTAGAAGTCTTTATCCCACTAGTGTTCTTTCCACTTAATCAGCTCAAGGGCTTTCTGCTCTTGGAACCATGGTAACTTTAAAAAATACTATGTAATTTCATCTTAATAGAACCACAGGAAAATTACAGAAATCTAAGCAAATTTAATAAATGTTCCTTTTGTTGAAAATGGAAAGAGGAAAAGGCCTTGGTATTCTTAGGCACAAGAACATAAGTATCTGTTTATGGCAAAGATACTCATATCTGGATTCGGATTCAAAGAGGTACATAGAAGATATACATATATAATTAGCATTAAAGGAGTGTGCACAGAACATATATGGAAGAATGGGTATTTTAATCATTCACTGGTATTTGCGCTCTCTGCATTCTGTCTGACATGATTTCTTCTAGGCTTTAAAATGCCTAATTTCATGCCTCAACTCTAGCAGTTGTAAACCTCAATTCTTTTTATTTCAAATAAACTCAATAAAAATGGAGCCTTCCACTCACATTTTCATGAGTTTTAAAATTATAGCCATTCCTATATAAAGTGGTGCTCAGAAATTTTATGCATTAGGTGTTATTTGGTGTTATTGTAGATGGAGCAAAATTAAGAGTGCTTTTATTTTCACTAAAGCCAAAGAAAAATAGAAAGTTAAGCCAGTTCAGCTGTATTTCTAGTTTAGTATCACTCAGCATAGATACCTAGACAGCTATTACTTGACAAATGTGTTCACATGAAAAAAATTTTGTTTTCCACCAAGATATGCATGGGCTTAAATATTTGAATTTGTCATTACCTCTACAAAATGGATTACTTTTAGCCTTTGGTCAAAATAAGAATGAATAGCCATGTTTGTGGAACAAGGGATGTTTCTAAATTCTCTTTGTCTTAAATGTTTTGGGCCACTGAGTAACTAAATTAATCACCATTAGAAATGAAATCTCTCTTTCTGAGAAGTAACAGGCAAGAATGACAAAAGCCTTTGTTAGTTGGCTAGGACCTGGCATTTGTGTATAGTCAAAGGGAAAATTGGGTTTGTTTGTTTGTTTGTTTGTTTGTTTTGCTTGCCTCTGCCTCCCGAGTGCTGGGATTAAAGGCCTGCACCACCACCACCTGACCAAAGGGGAAATAGTTTACAGGACAATCTTCTTGCACTTGTCCAGAGCCTCCATTAACACAACTGCTTGTGACTATCAAATGGAATCAAATCTAGAGTCCTCCTCACCTGTTGAACTGTTGTTCACCATTTATATCCATACAACTAATTTAAACACAGAAGGCTAATCAATGTCCCTTAAACAGTATATACAAATTAAAATCTAAACTGTGCTCCATTGGTTTAAACATGAACAAGCCACTATTAAATTTTTAAGATCTTAACAAATTCAATAAGCTTATTCATCAGTACAAAATTATCTATTTAATTTATTTTCCTTTTAAGACAATGTATAAATGAGGGATCCAATATTTATAAATGAGGGATCCAATATTTATAAATGAGGGATCCAATATTTATAAGTGAGGGATCCAATATTTAAAAATAAATAGAACAGCAAAACGTTCACTTGACTCAGCATGGACAGAAGGTCAATGTTTTGTTCGGTTATAATAGGAACAAAAGCTAATCTCGAAACTAAGAAGTGCAAGAATATTTTACTAAAACTGAAAGAAGATAAAGGTTCGGTTGGATTTATTCTCATCTTTCTTATACCTGAAACCTATATCTACTAGTGTCCCCAAATATTTTCAGAAACAAGCTGAAAAAAATCTTAACTGTGTGTCTTTCTGGAGAAAGTTGAGCAGTCAGATGAGAATGTTCTACTGACTGCTTTTGTCCAGTTCGTTTTCCCCCCTTATTTCCATAGAAGAAGTAAAGTAGGAGTCTCTCCCTTCACCCACTACTCAGCTCTTAACACTGCTCCTGTCAATATTTCTGCAGTGATATCTTTTAGCAGAGATGAATTAACTCCATTGTTATTCTTCTTGATTTTCTCATTATCTGTTCTGTGCTGAGCCTGGATGTTTCTGACCATTGATCTCATAGTGTGTGGTTCACAAAGGGCTGTTCATTTGTCTTATTAGCATATGTACTGAGAATTAGATTTTGAGGCATCTAGTGACAACAGCTGCATGACGATGCCTTTGCCATCACCTGCCCTGCTTGGTACACAATTGGGAAAACGCTGGCCTACGGTTGCACACTGTGCATCATTCTGTCATGCGCAGTGCTCTGTCCTTTCTGTTATTAGGCAGGAAAGAGGGAAAATCATGTCATATTGACAAAAGTAAATAGGTAAGAGTCAAAGATATTTCCTCTAACACCAATAACCCCTCAGAAGGAAACCATAAAAGGAGAGTCTTTCTTGTAGTTTTTAAACTCGACTCTCAGTTCATTGTTGTATGTTTTATAATCATGAATTCCATTGGAAGGATCGAAAGGTCTCCTTGTGCTGTACAAGAACATCATCTTTCCATTAAACACAAAGTAACGACAACGTTCTATATCTGCATCAACATTCTATATCTGTACTGAGTTTCCCCCCGTTTTAGAAATATATTATATTTTATGGTCAGGAATATATCTTTAGCATATTCTCTTTGAGAAATGGAAAACTCTGCGGTGGTACTGGGCAGAAGTACAGCTGCTGAAGAATCTGGGACCTAAAATCCACAAATGCTTTGGGTCAGTACTTGCACGTGGTCCAGAGAGCTCGGATTTAATGCAAAGTGGGCTCAAGGACAACCTTGGGCATACAGCATTGGAAGCCACAAATGTTAAGACTCTCAGGAGGAATAGCTCCTTGTAATGAGAAATTGGCAGAGAACTACTCACAAAAGATATATGTATAGTTGTCACATGCAAAATAAAACTGTCCAGTGTAGATGCATGCCTAAACTCCCAGTACTCCAAAGCCTCAGGCAAAAGGACTATAGGTTTAAATAAAGTCTATGTTGCATAGTAAGAATTTGTCTCAAAAATTAATAACTAATAAATGAAATTGGAAAATTATAAAGCAACAAGGAATACTAATATTAAAAACTTTTTGATAAGGAATATGATCTGAAAAAGAATGTTTTTGTTTGGGTTTCATAATTTCTAATATATTCTGAATTTTAAATTTTCAATACATTGTATTTATTGTGTACATTTAATTTAGGACATTTCATATATATTTTATTTTTGAAAAATTACAAACATGTATACAATGTGGGCACTTCTATAAATCATTTCCTGCACAGATACAATTTATCTTAGTCAGACTCAGCCCCAACACTCTCTATTGTCCCGCTTCTTCTCCTGCTGTATCTTTTCCTTTCTTCAACCAGTTACCCACCTACTTCCCTGTCCTTTGTGCCCCACTGACTTCAACTAAGGTTGCTTGTGTGAGCGTGAATGAGAACTGTACTGTATGAAAAATCTTCACAGCACTGTCACACTGGTCCACCTTTCCTTTCTCTTTCTAGTCGGCATACTTTGCTTATATCCACCACATCATTGCCCTTTCCTGCCCCTTCCATTTCTGTCCCACAGGTTCCCTTTCTCCACCTAAGTAGACCCCCTCTAACTTAGTGGCATACCTTTTAATATAGATTCTGCCTAAACGGTAAAATCCACAAGATTGTCTTTCTTAGCCTGGTCAGATACAAGCATTTTTAAAGGCACAAGAGATAACTGTAGAAAAAAGAGGTGCTAGCAGGACTTCAAATCAAAAGTGTAATATTCAGGACATGATTGAGTAGTAAATGCAAATGAGTCAGGAGATGCAACCACTAAACTGAAAAGCAAATCTGAGAAGGCTCCCCAAAATGTTTTATGGTCAAGTAGAGAGATAAAGAGAGAATAAAGCAGCCTTATATGCAACCATATTCAAAGAAGCCTGTAGTTGGTTGTTTTCACTCTTTGGCCCTTTTGGGGCCCACCACCAAGCTCCCAAATAAATCACACATGTAGTCTTTTTCTCACTTATGAATGCTGGTCTTTAGCTTGGATTATTTCTAGCCAGTTTTTCTTAAAGTATCCCATCTATCTTTTGCCTCTGACCTTTTTCCTTCATTCCCATTCAAACCACCAAAATTACTCTCTAGGATGTCTTTGGGGGACTTCTATGTTGGGCTAACTAAAGAGGGAAGATAGGAATACAAAGGAGAAAGAGAACTGAGCACCCAGATTCCTTTCTGTTAACTTGCTAACTGCAGGTTTAATGTGATCAGCTGCCTTCTGTTCCTGCCCCCATCCCTCCCCTTCCATGGTAGACTGTATTCCTTCAAACTGTGAACCAGAATAAACCTTGATCCCTTCAAGTGGTTTTGCCAAGTATTTTGTCACAGGAATAAAGAAAAAGTACCTAATATAAAAAAAAGTTAGTAATACAAGAAGTAACTAAGAAAGACCCTGGGCTAATTCTAGAGTACATGCAATATTGTATTCAGTTTGTTTAATGTATTTATTATGAATACCACAAGTCAAACACATGTTAGTTGATATCATCCTATATTTACATGGTCTGAAAAATAAAGGTCTGGGGGCTGGGTAGATGGCTTACCAGGTGAAGTGACTGTCACACAAACATGAGTTTTGATCCCCAGAACCCGCCTAAAAATCCCACCGTGACAGTAACGCCTGTAACTCCAGCTCCTGGGGCAGGGAGGCAGGTAGAGAGAGGTGGACCTCTGAACCCTATTGGCTAGCCATCCTAGCCAAATCAATGAGCTTCATATTCAATGAGAGATATCTTGTCTGTGGGAAGCGACCTTGTATGTGTGTGTCGGGGGAGCAAGGAGGGTAAGTATGATGGTGACTATAATAATCAGAATGCATTTTGTCAATTCATACATGAATGAATTTGCCAAAGACAAACTCAATAAAAGTTTTTAAAAATAATAAAGATTTTAAAGAATTTATAAAGCTGGAAAATGACTGATGAAAGATATCCAATATCAGTTTCTGGTCTCTACAGTTCTGCTTGCATACACACACACATACACACACACACACACCATCACACCATCAATGAGCATCCAACTAGGAATCAGGATGCTTGTCCCTTAGGTCTGCTCTCACCTAACCAATTATCTTGCAGAATCAGCCTTGCGACCTGGGTTATTTTCTTGTGTAGATATTTGTGTTCATCTTTAACATCTCCAACTTTAAATATCTTGTAATTTCAGTGATTCCTCTAGGCAGATGTATACTGACTGATGGGCCAGATAACGTATTTTCTTTCCTTTTAACCCAGTATCTGTAAAATTCATATTCAAGAGGGGGTAATATCAGTGCTAAGAAGGGCAATTATATGGTATGTTGGACAAAGCCAGTTTACAAAAATCACATAATATACATGATACAGCACAAAGATGGTTTTCCCCTTTTCATCTGACCTTTTGAAGCCAGAAATATTTATGAAGTACCCCTGTGTAAAGCAGTCCAGACCTTTGTAAAAAGCAAGGCGTAGAAGTCAGAATGTGGCTTTAAAAATCAACTAATAAAGACGACAAAGATATTTACCCACATAGTGAGCAAGCTTCCAAGGCAGGGGGAGGGGGACTTAGCTAAAGCAGGCGGATAAACAGTCTAGTAATGATAAAGGTCATGTTGACGGTAGAGCGCACTCCCTCCACCTCTTCCCAATAATTGCTGTCTGATAAAAGAGCTAATTACTCTGTCTTTTGGTGTTTTTTTTTAAAGCATCCTAAGATCCCAATTGAATGTTCAACATGAGGAGATGTGTGATTCTTGTTCCTGTCTTTCATTTGCTCTGTAACATGAACAAGACAACCTGAGGACAGAAAACGCTGAATTTCCTTGCTCTCCTCTAAGCCATAACCCTGCCCGCATCCTGCCTGGCATTCCAGCTCTCACCCCCACTTCACACCGCTGGAGGCAAGAACTAATTCCTTTCATTGTTATCTGTAGTTACCACGATGGGTTATTGTCTGCCAGTGCAGCACACTAAAGTCTAGATCACTCCCCCTCGTGCACACAGGGGCTTTCCCTTCCCAGTCGGAGCCAGTTTCTTGGAACCCAGTAATGGGTGTGAAATGGATGTGACATTGTGCCGACCTACCATACACTACCTTTGCAGCCCAGTTCCTTCATAAATAGTAAGAGTGTAAAAGAAGGGTTCAAAAAGATCAGGTTTTTTGAGAATGGTCGCCTATTATTCAAGGCAGGGGATACTCATACAGAATCAAATTAAGAAACATCAACTCTATTGTTCCATGTTTTTCACACAAATTCCCCATTCCTTTTCTGTCCCTCTTTTTTTCTTTCTAGTCCCATTTATCTATCTATCTATCTATCTATCTATCTATCTATCTATTTGCTTTGTCAGAATGTGTGTTCTGTCACAAAGAATTTCAGTCAAAACGCTACAAAAAAAACCCTGTACCTCATTAAGAAAAACATCATTCACAGTTACATCAAGTTAAATGTCTCCTTTCCAGGGCCATCCACAAACTAAAGTGTAATTGTACCAGTTTCAGTTAGTGGGGAAAGAAGTCTGTGTGTGTGTGTGTGTGTGTGTGTGTCTATGTGTGTGTGTCTGTGTGTGTACTCACACATGTGCATGTGTGTGTTCTTTTTAATTTTTTATTGATTAATTTTATATATGATTGTTTTGTTTTGCTATCGGGGGGCACCACATGGCTGCTTGGTACCTGTGGAGTTCAGAAGAAAGCACTGAAATCCCAAGAACTGAAGTCATGAATGTTGAACACCACGTGGTTGCTGGAAGGCAAACCCAGCTCCTCTGTAACAGCAGCCGGTGCCTTTAACTACTCAGACTTCTTTGCAGCCCAAGGACACCAATGTTTACTGAAAATCTCAAGTGCACCTTTCTTTTAGAATCTGAACATTTGCAAACTGAAAGGAGCAATATTAAGTCAATAGGTAACTGAGATATTCCATGAAAATCTAACCATGAAATTGGGCATTTCTATTGATTCACTTAGAGGCATTAAGGGAAATATTCAGCATGTTGGTGCTTTGGATATTTTATTAAAGATTGGAAAAGATTCTAGCCAGGATTTTAATGTTTGAATCCAGGCAGTAACTTATGTAGGAACATCCACCTAAGCACCCCATTCTTACTTTTTGTGCTAACAAGAACTTAAAGCAGAAAATCCAGGCACAGCACTCAGTTGTGTTTGTAATCTCAGCACTGCAGATTTGAAAACAGGTGACTCATTGGGAACCCCTGGCCAGCCATATACACGGGAGCATGCACATAGTTGTGTGCACACACAAATAATTTTAAAGAATTAATTATTGGTTTCTATGGGCACCCATATTCCAGAATCAAATCTATAAATATTAGGTTTTAGGAAAATAAAACACTAACAACTGTAGATGGTATGACTGGCTGTAATAAACTGAATTCCGAGGTTCTCAAAAAACAGCCAATCTCTCAGGAGGAAATATTTTGATTAAATAAAATAAAAACTCATAGAAAAAGTACAAATTCCTGGTGATCAAACCTGAGTCAGAACAGATTGTTTGAAGATACAAAAAGATGTAAACTAAACAGACATTTGGTTCTGGCCAAATGTGAGTATAATTACGTCCCCAATGTCCTTGAAGTTACTACACATATATATTGGTGACTGGGCTCTCTGTGTTGCTAAGAGACGGGAAGCTCTAATAAGCAGATGAGGAATGAGACGATGAGAATCAGCCCATCCCACAGAACCAGGCTGAAAGCTCTGTGCAGACATATTGCCACCAGTCAAAGATCAAGACAATCACTCAACATGCCTGATGGCTGGGGTGGCTAATGGATATCGTTGTGGTAATGAGTACCAATCAACCATTTCAAGAAGAAAATTGAGTTTAAGTAGCTGACTGTCTCTATGTGGATAACCGTCTGAAATCAAATAGTGGGAAGAATTCAATCATTAAGATGCCCAGAGCCAATCAGATGGATTGCATTCATCCCTGAAGGTCCGTTTTATGCTGCATAGGTAGTGCCTGAGTTTGAGCTTCATTTTATTTTGTTTCTATTTTCCAATCCTCAGATGGAAGCACTAATGAGCTGTAAAAATAGCCAAGAGGCAGACAAAATTGGGAGGAGACAAAAAGGACACGAATAATCTGCAAATGAAAAAATTATTCCCAGAAAAATCAGGGGTTGTTTAGTGATGCCATGAAATAATGAGAATTGTCTCCCAAAATACTCTCCTTCACACGCTGGAGGACATAATGAATTCAAAGTTCCTACGAGAGAAAAAATTGTGGTTCATGTAACTAATTTTGGTAGCTCTTACAAAGAAAAAAATTTCCATAGAATCCTCAAGTCTAGTGTAGCTAAGAGGTCTTAACCTTGTGGACTTATGTTTTTCTGAAGGCTTTAAGTTACCTAAAGATTAAGACATTAAAGGAATTGTGTAAAAAGCTAGAGATAAAAAAAATTTCAAAGATCTTAACTAAATGTCAACGGTAATGTCCAAAACTTACATGAACAAGAAAAGTAAAAAGTTAGACTTGGAAAGGAATTGCATTTTGAAGACTGTATTATATTCTCAGCTCACTGGAAGGCACTGGTCAAAATGGCATTTAATAGTCTCAGATATGCAAGGAGTATTGTAATGTTATCCTTAAATAGATGGCAAACACTGAGAAATTAACTAACCTGCTCAGGACAGATTTAGTAATTGTGTGTGTGTGTGTGTGTGTGTGTGTGTGTGTGCGCGCGCGCGCGAGCGCATGCACGCGCGTAGGGAGAGAGAGAAAAAAGAGAAAGAAAAAAGAAGAGAGAACAGCCCTTCTCTTTCACTTCTGAAGAGTCTTGGAGATAAGAGCAAGAGGCAAGTAACATGGGTAAAATTAGTATTTACATCTCTTCACATAAGTAAGGGTAGTCATTCATTCTGTGAATGAGAGCCTATTAAAATGCACTTATCAGAATTTCTGCAAAGCAGTTATTGCATTAAAATTTCAAAACACAAACATTTGTAGTCTGTATTTTTCATAATCATGGCTATTCCAGACTGCCTTATAGGGTATGGTGGTTGAAATGAAAATGTGCTTCATAGACTCAGACGTCTGAATACTTGGTCCCCAGTTGGTGGCAAGGCTCAGGAGGAGTGGCCTTCTTAAAGAATGTGTGTCACTGGAAGCAGACCTTGAGTGTTTCAAAATCCTGCCATTTTGAGTATATTCTCTCTGCTTCCTGCTTGTGGTCCAGATGTGATCTCTCAACTCCCTGCTCCAGTCACTATGGCTGCCTCCTGCAGCCCTAATTCCCAGTCATTGCAGGCTCTTACACCTCTGGAACTGTTAGCCCAAGCAAACTCTTTTATAGTTTACCTTGGTCATGTGTCTTTTTTTTCTTATTTTTCATTAAGAATTTTCAACACAATCTTTTCTATTTTACACAGCTATCTCCACTCCCACTCCATCCCCTCCTCCCACTTTACCCTTCCCTCCACCCCATTCCCCATCCACTCCTCAGAAAGGGTAAGGCTTGCCATGGGGAGTCAACAGAGTCTGACACATCACTTCTAGGTAAGACCAAGGCCCTCCCCATATCTAGTCTGAGCAAGGTAACCCTCCAAAAACAATATGCTCCTAGACACCAGTTCAAGCACTAGAGATAATCCAGGTCCCACTGCCAGTGGCCCCACAAACTACCCAACCTTACAACTGTCCCCCACATTCAGTGGGCCTAGATTGGTCCTATGCAGGTTTCCCTGCTATCAGTCCAGACTCAGTGAGCTCTCACTAGCTCAGGTCAGCAGTTTCTGCAGGTATCACCATCATGGTCTTCACCCCTTTACTCATATTATGGTCCCCCCTCTTGGACTGGTCTCTGCTCATAAGTGGATATTAGATATAAAGCAAAGGATAACCAACCTATAGTTCATGATCCCAGAGAAGCTAGGTAACAGGGACCCTAAGAGACACATACAATGATCCCTCTTGGTAAGGGGAAACAGACAAGCCCTTCTGAGAAAATTAGGAGGAGGCAGAAAAAGGGAGGGTGGAAGTGGAGGGGGGAGGGGATAATGGGAGGCAGGAGAAGAATATAAGGGAATGGGATGCTCAAGAAGCGAGTAGGACAGTGGGGAGAGGAAGGAAAGAGATATCTTACTTGAGGGAGCAATTAAAGAGCTATTGAAAAACATGGCATTAGGGAAATTCCCAGGAATCCACAAGAATGACCCTAGGTTGTAGGAAGAGGGGAAACCCCAAGTTTGGCACCAATTTGTTGCAGGAAGCCACTTGTTTCATGTCCAGCTAGCTTGGAACTGAAATAATCACACAGAAATTGTATTAATTAAGTCACTGCTTGGCCCATTAGCTCTAGGTTCATATTGGTTAACTCTTACATTTTAATTTAACCCATTTCTATTAATCTGTATATCACCATGAGTTCATGGCCTACCAGCAAAGTTTCAGCACATCTATCTTCAGCGGTGGCTCCATGGCATCTCCTTGATTCCACCCTTTTTTCTCCCAGCATTTGGTCTAGCTTTCCCCACTTAGTTCTGTTTTTCCTTGCCATAGGATCAAAACAGTTTTTTATTCATTAACCAATAAAAGCAACACACAGACAGAAGGACCTCCCACACCATTTCCCCTTTTCTGTTTAAACAAAAAGGAAGGCTTTAAATTTATCATAGTAAACTTACATATAAAAAACAGATATCAAGCAATAATTACAGTTATAATATTTATATCTACTTTATCTTTTATCATGACCAAGAAAAACTATAACTGTAACTATAAATTCTTCAACTCCATCAAAGACTCCAGAAGGACATATTATCTAAGTAAACAGGAAGTACATTGTAAGCAACTTTCAAAACTTTAGAATTGACAGAGACATCTCACTGCCTGGACAGTCACCCAAAGTT
>LOJH01059702.1:0-11228 GCA_001685095.1 Ellobius talpinus
CCACAGAAGATGAGAACCTATGGATTTCTTCCAGACTAATGTGGTTTGATGGACTAAGACAGGCTAAAAGATCTACAAGAAAACTCCCAAAAAGCAGGAAGCAGTTTGGAGAGAACTATTTCCAAATTCCCAAATATTGTTCATAAATGTTTATTTATATTTAAATGGGGATATGCTATAGAGATGAATACTTTGAATTGATATGGATCTTGGTCTATTGATATAAATTTAAGGTCAATTTTGTTATATGTATATATCTGCTTTTGATTAAGGTATTGTTTGTGAAGTTCATTTAAAAATGTAATGTATAATTGAAAATGCAGGTTAATATACAGTCATCTATAATGCTTAAGCTTGTAGTCGTGTTAGTTAGGTTTTCTAAAAATATAGAGATAGATTTCAGTTAGACAGATATCTTCAAACCTTTCAAAATATGACATGTAAAATGTTTGAACAACTTAGGGCTTTTCATGACAATGAGACATGTCTGCTTCTGGTAGCACCAATCAACTTCAAGAGGATGATGGGCAATAAAGAAGTTCCTTATGGAGTGTGATAGCCATTTGGGAAGAAACTGCCCTTGCCTGGACTGCTTGATGTTATTTCGTATGAATTGGACATGCAGGACTCACTCACAAATGACTGCTGAAGTTGCCTAAAAGAAGGTGAGACAGTTCTTCAGGATTTCTACTTCATGAAAGAGTATGGTAGACATTCTGCATGACAAAAGAAAGTGCCTGACAAACTGCCAATATTGGCAGAACTGTCTTTTAAATTTTCTGCTTCACAAAAAAATTCTGCCAGATACTATGGGCCTGTATGATAAAGATTGAATGCCCCGGTGATACAGAAGAACTTTGAGTAATTGTCCAGTCAGCAATATGTCTTTCAGTTCTAGAGTTTTAAAAGTTGCTTTCAATGTCCTACATGTTTACTTAGGTAATATTATATCCTTCTGGAGCCTTTGATGGAGTTACAGAATAGATAGCTATAGTTTTCCTTAGTTACGATAAAAGATAAAGTAGATGTAAATATTGTAACTCTAATTCTTGATTGATACCTGTTTTTTATATGTAATTTTACTTTGTTAAAGTTAAAACCTTTCTTTGATTTAGACAGAAATGGGGAAATCGTGTGGGAAATCCTTCTCTGTGTGTTGCTTTTATTGGTTAATGAATAAAGCTATTTCGGCCATAGAGCAGGGCAGGAATTCTAAGCAAATAGAAGAGGAAAGAAGGCAGATTCAAGGAGAAACCATGAAGCCACTGCAGGAGATAGATCCTGGACACTGATGGAATCTTGCTGGTAGGCCACAAACTTGTGGCAATACAGAAATTAATAGAAATGAGTTAATTTAACATGTCAGAGCTAGCTAGAAATATGCTTAAGATATTGGCCAAACAGTATTGCAATTAATATAGTTTCTGTGTGTTTAATTTGGATCTTGCCAGCTGAAAATGAACAAGTGATCTCTGACTACAATTTACCATAAATGGTACTTTCTTTTCCAGGTCAGTGAGTAGCATGAAAATTTAAGGGTTGTGTTCATTGTTGTGATTAATGTTTACTTATGAACACTGCATATTTATACTATGCTGTTTACACTATTTTACTCAGTATTAAAGTAGCCTCAGTTTACTGTAGCATTCTCATTTATAAATTTTAAAATTTCAGTAAATCAATGTAATTCTACTTAGCTTGAACAAGAGTATATTATCAGCTATACAAAAACATTTTTCTATATCTTGACATTATAAGATTTTTCTTTCTTAATATTGCTTTTTATATTTTTTAATGTTTGAATAAAATTAAGAGACTAACACATTAGCCTAGTTTTGCAGTATCAGTCTTCTTGGCCTTCATCTTCTCTACTGTAATATCGTAGAGGCAATAACAGGCAATGGGGCTGTCATGTTCTGTTCCTCCTGAGGAACCTGTTTGAGGAAATTTCTGAAATGTGAATCTCTTCATAAATATGAGAATGGAGATTAGTTAGTAGGTTTCTATTTGAATCATTGTTATAGATTTGCTTTCAAAAATAATGCAGTATGAACATTCTTCTTGGCTAATAAAGAATTTTCCTTGTTGGAGATCATGATTTAAGATATTTTTAAAAACCAGAATGTGTCTGACAATGCTTTTAGTAAACCCTTCATTGCAAGACCTTTTTGGGAATTTTTTCATATATTTTAGTTCCATTTTATTTCACCTCTTCTTCAACCTTTCCTCCTATTTCAGCTGCAATAATTCCTCATTAGTCAATTCCCCTGAAATTAATTCTAGAAGCTCCCTGAGTCAAAATAGGCCATCTTCACCAGAGCTATGTTGACTTCTGTGAACTCATCATCTTTGACAAATCCTTTAAAGTCCAATGTTTTCTTCATCAATGATGTTTAATTAATTCTTAATGACGTTATCCTAAACCTCTACAATGTACTTGATGTAGTCATAAATATAATCTTATTGGGATATGTTGGTGTCCCTATATCATTTGTATTACACTCTGGGTAAAAGCGTCTTTTTTTTTCTTTTAAGATGAAACACCTTAAACTCTTCTATATCTCTGATTTATTGAATAGCACTAAGACATGACCTGTGGAGCGAAAAAAATCTGAACTTCGGTGTTGGGATGATAATCATCAATAAACAATAATTGTACAAAAACATTATAAAGAGCTAGCAAACCCCTGACTTGATTTTCACTTTGTCTTCTTAAAAACCGTTCAGCATCATACGATTCCTGGTCAAGAAACAAAAGCAAAATCCTTCTGTTCCTCAATGGATTCAGATGAAAACTGTAAATAAGATCAGGTACACCTCCAAGAGAAGGCCCTGGAAGTGAACACGCTGTAAGGATTCACACAATGGCAAGACTCAGAGTTTATACTGGATCATGGTCATCAATCAATCCCACATTTTTAATACCTTCTTTTACATCTTCTTGAAATTCTGAATCAAATATTTCATGATTAATATTGAAGTAATATATCTGAGCCTAATTTTTCTCTCCTATTGTAATCTGAAACATGGTTTTAGTGCCAAGACTTTTGCTCTTGAGTTTTCTTTAGAGACAGTAATCAACTTAGTTTTACTATATTATAAACTTAGTATAACATAGCTGTATACTTATATAACAAACTACGTTGTTAAAAAACCATTTTAAAGAGATTGATAAATGTAATTAAGTGCATTTTACTCAGTGATGTGCTACTGTTAAATTATTTTCAGAAACGTTGTGACTGCTCTTCTATATTTACTTCTGTTTGACACAAGAACTATAGCAGAATAATCATGCATAGAATAGAAGTGTTTTTGAATAGCAAACATGGGAAGCAATTAAGGTAAGCCACTGGAAATGGAAAAAATCTAAGCTTTATTGGATTAACGGTTCCATATTACAAAACACTTTGATTTCATTTAACTATATTTATATTAATTTTCAATTTTATTTTACATTTACAGTATTTTTATTGCCTGATGCTTGGTGTTTCAATCTGTAGAATATACTTCACAAACAAGCACCTTGATATGGATTTTAAAAAAGATGTTTTTGGGATAAGTAAAGTGGAAGCACTATCATCTTAATCTATTAAATGTTCACTAAATTGAAGCAATGCTCTACACAAAAATATTATAAGTACATAAAGCTCCTTTGCTTAATATCTTTCCAGGTACATTCTAATATCCATATGACTTTATAAGCAAAATTACTGTTGATTTAAAGTAGCAGCAAAATTCCTTACTGTCAAATTAAATGTGAGCAAATGCTCTTCATTTGTGTGTAAAATATGTTTCAGTTGTGAAACATTATCTCAACCTCCCACATCTATTCCAAAGATGTTTTATATAGTTGGTTATTCTATAAGATGTTAAAAATGAAGCTATTTTATGAAATTGTCTTTGAAGATATGGAAACTGTTATCTTTTACCTTTCTTATTACTTCATATAGTAGCAAACAGGCATTAGATAGAATTCATTTTACTTTAATATTAAACATAATTTAAGCATGTCTCTAGATAGATTTTTTTCTCATAGATTAGGTATAAGAGATGACATGTTTACTGTATGGATTTAATGATTTTTAAATCCCTTCTTTGTTACCATGTCTTCACTATTATTCTTTGATTTAAAATTATAGTGCTTTTGAAACAGAAAATAAATTATTTTGAAGAATTGAATGATCTCAATGTTCTTTAGAAATTGAATCAGCACATACTAATGAAACAAAGTACCGTTCAATCTGTCATCATTCCATCTGTGAATTCATAGCTATAATCATGATGTGGGACTCAATTAAGGTAAATAATGAGGCAATTATTACTATTTCATTATTTAGAATTGATTTTCATTGTGGGTGATATGAAATTGTTTCACTGGAGTAATATAGAGTAATTCTTTTTTACATAGTACCATAATAGAACAGAAAGTTTAGAAGTATTTACAACCTTGATATTTATTTTGTGTTTGATGGTCTTCTAATTAACTAATTCAAATCTTCAGCCCACATTGTGCTCTAGTATTTCTTTTGTCTATAGGGATTATCTTCTTTTATGAAATATCTACTATGTTTATTGATTTGTTTATGATTTATTGATCCCCTCCTAACTTTTTAAAATTTTAAGGGGAAGAATTTTTCTGGTTTGTTCATTGATTTGGGGAAAATTGTTACCTTGACATCAGTTCATCAAACTACCACTTGCTGATTATCTTACCCAAGGAAAGATTCTGCACACTCTTGCTCATAACATGTAGTATCCTGTAATCAGGGAGGTATGAAGCGTCATAGATCTGGATGAACCACACATTACAAAGACAGAGAAGAAAGCAATCCCAACTCCCTCAACAATTATCAGTTTTCATAGCTAATGAGTCTGTCCTAACAGTCAAGACAATAAAACTAGTTAGCTACAGATTTCCCTTGATTTCTTTAGTGCTTCCTTATTGATGGAAACAGATCACACACACACACACCAAATGGTCTTTCCCAGTAATACTAACACACATAAACAAACAAACAAGTAAATGAATGAATGACAATCTATCCTTGCACCCTGCTGAAAAGTTTGTTCAAATATGATCATACTGACAAAATTTAAGCTACATCTTCCAAGAAAAAGAAATATAAAGAATTATCTTTTTTGAGCTATCTTATGTTTATCACTGAAGGTGTAGCTTATAAATGATAAATGTCATCAAAATTTTAAAAATGCAATTTTTATGATCACAAGAAAATAGACAAGACACCAAATGGAAAATGTATTTTTAAAATCATAACTGATAAGTGATAATTTGAATAAAACAAATTTTCACATCTCAAATTTAATAAAGCATCCCAGTAAAATTAAGGAAATGATTGATATCTCACCTAAAAACAGAAAAACATAATTAACATTACCACTATGGAAGTGTAAATAAAATTAATAATGAGCTAGTGTTATTCACCATTCAAAGAAAAGTATACAGATAAAGGAATGCCAAGATGTCATGAAACTTCTGAATAGTGAGAAGGCTCATATTGTTATATATAGAAAATTAAATAGCCATAAAGACAAACTATTCTGTGCTCTTCAAAAGTAAATATACAATTACCATAAGAGCCAGCAACCACACTATAGATATCACTAAATTAATATAAAAATTTTAAAACATTTATTAGAAGCATTCATAATTATTTATTTGCAATTGCCAAAAACAACATCAAATGTACAAATAGGCCAAATGCTGTGCATTTATATACTTAAATACTGACACAAAGATATGGAGAACTTGTATACATAATTCCATGTATAGTGTTATCATATGCAGTTTAGGTAATGAAGTACTTAAATCAAAGAACAGTAAGGGAATGATTCCCTTCATATTGTTTTTATGAAAATTTAAGATCTAAGAACATAAAAAAGAATAATTGTTGTTATAAGACAGGTAGGCATATACTTTTGAGAAGTAAATCATTGTCATGATGGACAGCCAATACCAAAGAGGAATGTTTTATAAAACTAAACTTGTCACTATCAATGGCTGTTTCTCATTGTTTTACATTCAATGTTTTGATTTTGCAGATAACTTGTGTACATTTTTAACATATATTTCACTGAGTGATGAAACCCAAAGCAATATTTTAGTTTGTGACTGATGTTGATATTGGTTTGTACTATTATAAAACTTTTAAATTTTATTGAATATCGGAGACTACATTCCATTAAAACAACAATACTACCCAAACTTAAAAACATTGATTTCAATGTGGCTGTGCTGTGCCCTAGAAAGGATATTTTAAAGACATCCCATATGTGAGCAGGATTCATATATCCCAGTCTGAGTTAGCCCCAAAGACTATCAAAGCTGAAAACAAAAATCCATTTTTGTTTTTATAAAAATGAATCATATAGGCCATTATAATGTAACCCCAGTTATTCACCTCTCAATGGTGTTTTGAGGATTATTTGGTCCTTATGAAGTTTCAAAAAGTACTGCATAGAAAGTAGAAAAAGATTCAATTCCCAAGATTGCACATTATATTTTTAATAAAAAATCTGTAAGTGATCCCTTATGATGGTTGCAGTAGGGAATTTAACAGACAGTACAGCTGGAGTTCAAGAGATTTCTATTGCCTGGGATTTGGGTTATCATAAATTTTATCACTAAAGTTTTATACTTAGCAAAGAAATCACATAAGACAAGAAAGCTGGTATTTCAAATCGCAGGGTAAAGTGCAATATTTATTTGAGAAGCTGAGTTTAAGTACAAAATCTTCAAGAATACAGAAAATCAGAAAAGTAACATTTTCTTGGAGACAGTAACATTAGATGCTACTCAATTTTAATTCCTACTTACAGTACACACAATGTTCCTATACAGTACCACCTGTCCAGCTGATGGAAATATGTATCTTCTTTACAGTGTGAGAAGGGAATTCTGAACTGACCACTAAACTTCTGGGAATGAAGGATATATTTCAAATATGTTGTACCAACATCTATCTGTATACAATGGAATAAAGCACTCGTTTTCAACAATTCTTGCAAATGTTCTTTTATGAAATAGTTAGCTTTTACTATAAATCTGTATTTCTTAGTTAAAGAATAAGGATTACCACAGGGCAAAGGAGAGCTTATTTATTGCTTATTGAATGTATGATGATTTAGCCACATTAGAAAAGAGTTTAACATTCCTTAGAAACTTTTTGTGAACAGCTTTTAAACCTGAATATCAATAAACACATGACAGAAATGTTTGTATCAGTTTTGATAATAACTACACAGTTGAAACCACTTGTGTCTTTGACAGGACAAAGTCAAACTATGGAGCAGTTGTTCAGTGTATTTCTTTATAGAATCTTAACAGGAATACTAGATTTTATCTGCTGTTTTACTTTGAATATTCCTACAAAGCCAACTATTTGTATCAGCATAAAGTTAGTTTATTAGTATAATATTTAATTTTATAAGTTTATCAGTTTCTACTTCTTTTGTTTTTAGACCAACATGAAAAATTGAAATATAATAAGATGAAACAAAAGCTATCATATCGAAGTTAGATTAAACAACCCAATAGAAGAAAAAAGAGCCCCCAAACAGACACACTTGTTCTGAGAGTGAAGAATCTCATAAAAAACTTAGTTAATAGTTATGAAATATATGCAGAGATCCTGGTGCAGACCGTGTTGTCCCTGTGCTTGCTGTTTCAATTGCTGTGAGCTGATACGTGCCTAGCTTAGTATATTCAAATGGTCTTGTTCTCCTGGTGTCCTCCATCCCCTCTTGCTCTTAAAATCTTTCTGCTTCTTCTTCTGTTGGACTTCCTGAACTTTGAGGGGAGAGATTTTATGGAGACCTCAGATTTAGATCTCTCTCTGCATAAATTCTGGCTGTGGCTCTCTGCATCTGTTCCCAACTGCTAGTGGTGGAAGCCTCTCTAATGACTAGATAAAGCACTGAGCTCTGAGTATGGGAGGATGTCTTTAGGAGTCACTCTTTTATTACCTTTTTTGTAGATCAGTAGTATTTGGTTTTACCCTTGATCTCTGGGCTATCTAGTCTCAGGTTCTTGGTTACCCAAGCAGGTTCAGGTATGGGTTCCTTCTTGAGGAGTGGGCCTTAACTGGCTACTCCTAGAATTTTATGCGACCATTCCCCTAGTGTATTTTACAGGCAGGACAAAATAAAGGTTAAAGGTAGCAATCCTCGTAGGTGTCTTTGTTTCTATTTCAGTAGTCTACAAAGTATCTTCCCTCACCAAGGACTTTGGATTGCAGTGGTGAAGGCTCCATGTAGATACCAGCTTGACTACTCCACGTTCAGTGAGTTGTGTCAGTTTGCAGAGAGGAACCCTTTGTCTTAGTAACAGCCTTGTTTGTCTGGAGATATGCATGGGGCCACCTTATCTTAAAACTCAGTATAATTCAACGCAGTGCCACCACTGGAAGCTTGGCCTTGGTGACAAGAGATGGCTTGTTGAGACTATATATCCCCCATTACTAGAAGTCCTCATTATGATTACCATCAGAGATTCCAGAAAGTTTCCACTTCACTGTATTTACACACGCCAAAAGCCTCCTAATCCCAACCACTTACCCCTGAACTCTCTCACTCTCCCTCAGCTTCTCCATGCCACACATCATCCCCTCACCTGTTCCTATCCTCACCCACCCCCAGTGCAACTATAAAATCTATTTCACATTTCCTCTTTACCTAACTTTTCTCAATCTAAGAATTGTAGTTTGTTTATCATTTACTTAATAGCAAATGTCCACTTAGAAGGGAATGGATACCATATTTGTCTTTGTGGATTTGGGTTACCTCACTAAAGATAATTTTTTTCTATTTACATCTATTTACCTCTAGATTTCATGATGTTATTTTTTTACACTCAAATATTGCCTCATTGTGCAAATGTACTACATTTTCTTTATCCTTTCTTTGGTTAAGAGACATTAATATTATTTCCAGTTTCTGGCTATTATAAAAAAAAGCCAACATGAACAGAGTTGAGCAAATGTCCCTTTGGTCGGATTGACTGTCTTTTGAATATATGCACATGAGTGATATAGCTGGGTTTTGAGGTAGAACAAGTCCCAATTTTCTGAGAAACTGCCATAGTGATTTCCATTGTGTCTATGCAAGTTGCACTCCCACCAGCATTGGAAGAGTGTTGTCCTTGATCCATATCTTCTCCAGCATGAATTGCCACTTATGTTATTGATCTTAGGCATTCTGACAGGTATAAGATGAAATCTCAAAGTAGTTTTGATTTGCATTCCTTTGATGACTAAGGATGTTAAATATTTCTTTAGGTGTTTCTCCTTCGCTTTCAATTCCTCTATTGAGAATTTTTGTTTAGATCTATAACCCATTTTAAACTGGATTATTTGGATTTTTCATATCTAATTTTTTGATTTGCTTTATATTTTAGATATTAGTCCTCTATCATAAGCAGAGTTAATAAAAACCTTTTCCCTTTCTGCAGGCTGCCACTTTCTCTAATTGAAGGTGTCCTTTGCCTTACAGAAGTTTCTCAGTTTCTTGAGGTCTCGCATTTAAATTGTTGATCTTAGTGCTGGCACTGCAGGTGTGCTGTTCATAAAGTCTTCTCCTATGCCAGTGCAGACAAGAGTATGCCCCAGTTTCTCTTCCATTGGTGTATCTGGTTTTATGTTGTGGTCTTTAATTACCTTTAAATTAAGTTTTGTGTGGTGTGATAAGTAAGGATATATTTTCATTTTTCTTCATGCAGACATCCAGCCTGATGAACAACATTTGCTGAATATCATTTCTTTTCCCTTTCCATTTCTGGCTTCTTTATAAAAAAATCAGTGTGTCGATTTATGTCTGGGACTTCAGTTTGATTCCACTGATCAATGTGTCTGTTTATATGCCAATAACATGCAACTTTTATAATTGTTGTGGGTCTGTAGTATTTGAATTTGGGAATGGTGAGAACATGAGCAGCTCTTTATTTATTAAGTATTGCTTTAGCTATCTTGGGTTTTTTTTTCAATAAGAAGTTGGCAATTGTATTTTCAATAACTAAGAATTGTGTTGTAATTTTGACCAGGATTGCACTGAATCAGTAGATTGCATTTGGTAAGATTCCCATTTTTACTATTTAATTGTACCAAACCATGAGGATGAAAGATCTATCCATTTTCTCATGTCATCTTCAAAGACTTGAAATTTTTATCAAACATGTCTTTCACATACTTGGTTCAAGTAACATCAAGATATATTATATGATTTGAAGCCATTGTAAACAGTGTTATTTCCTGATTTCTTTCTCAATCTGATTGCAATATGTATATAGGAGGGCTACTGAATTTTTAATTAATTTTGTATCCAGATATTTTGCTGATAGTGTTCGTTCATCAGCTGTAGGAGTTCCCTGGTAGACATTTAAGACCACTTATATATATATATACTATCATATCATCTGAAAACAGTGATACTTTGATTCCTCCCTTTCCCATTTGTATTCCTTTGATATCTTTCAGTTGTAATATTCCTCTAGCTAAAATTTCAAGTACTACATTAAATAGATAGGAAGAGAGTGCAAAATTTGTCTTGTTCCCTGTTTCAGTGGGATTGTTTTTATTTTCTATCCATTTGATTTAGTGGCGATAAACTTAGTATAAGTTATCTTTATTATTTTGAGTTATACCCCATCTATTCTTAATCTTTCTAGAAGTATATATTATGAAGGGGTGTTGAAATTTGTCAAAGGCCTTTCAGAACCTAATGAGATGATTATGTGATTTTTTCTTTCTGTCTGTTTATATGGTTGATTATATTTATATTATATTTAATTACCTTTTATTGAACCATCCCTGTACTTATAAGTTGAAGCCGCCTTGATCATGATGGATGATATTTTTGTTGGATTTGGTCTGCAGGCATTTTACTTAGTATGTTTGCATCTATGTTTGTTGGCAGAGGTTTCTATCCCACCTGGTCATGCAATAAACACACAAAAACTGTATTATTTGCAATACTGCTTGCCAATAGCTCTAGCTTATTATTGGCTAGCTCTTATATCTTAAATTAACCCATTTCTATTAATCTGTGTATCACCATGTGGTTGTGGCTTTTCATCCAGGCCGGCTCCTGCACAGCTAGCTTATACCCCGAAATAACAACATACAAATTGTATTCATTTAAGCATTGCCTGGCCCATTATATCCAGCCTCTTCTTAGCTAACTCTTATATCTTGCTTAACCCATATCTAGTAATCAGT
>LOJH01059703.1:0-11228 GCA_001685095.1 Ellobius talpinus
AGAGAGAGAGAGAGAGAGAGAGAGAGAGAGAGAGAGAGAGAAAAGGCAGAGTCAATGAGATATCAAGTAGCTGTGGAAGAAGTAACATGCTGCACCGGTAAACCACAGCCTTGTGGCGATACACAGGTTAACTGAAATGGGTTAATTTAAGATATAAGAGCTAGCTAACAGTATGCCTGAGCCATTGGCCAAACAGTATTGTAATTAATTTAGTTTCTGTGTAATTATTCGGGCCCGGGCAGCTGAGAAATGAAAGCACAGTCTCCATCTCACTTAGCAGCCATCACCCACCATCCTTAGCTTAAAGTAGATCTCAAAAGGCCCTGCCCCATCCAGGCTGGAATTTTTAACTGGCTTGATTTTGTGAAGGTAACCACTGCTGCTCTTAATTCAAGTGTGTACCATGGAATGCCTAAAGGCCAGCAGCAGTTCATGGCACTCTTCCCCATTGTCTGGCTCCTTCTAGATCCCCTTCTGCAATGACCCCTAAGCCTTGGATTGGGAGAAGTTGCTATAGATGACCCACCTGTGGCTGAGCACACAGTTACCATAGACTTGTGGTACTCCCAACTGTGGTTAGGGAAGTTTCTTCATGAAGTAACTAACACAGTAGCTAACACAGAGATTTATAATACTACTTTGACTGTTAAACTGAATGAGACAGAGCGCTGCTGGAGGACCTGGGATGGAGAAGTGGTGTACCTATCTTATGGCTTACCATGCCTCTTCTAAGTATTGGGTGGAAATACTTTCATGGGGTACAAGGGTAGAAAAAGTGGGCTCAGCCTGGAGGCTGAGTTCCTCTCTATTCTAGCTGAAGACTGGTGATGACATCATCCACAAGGAGAGTGGAAAAGAGACGCAGATGAACATTCTAATATATTTTGCAGGCTGGATGTGGAATGTGAACAGTGGAAAGAAACCAGGGAAGGTTTCAAGGTTGAGATATAGTAGCTAACACTGTGGATATAAAGGTTGAGAGAGAATAGTGAGATTAGAGTGTGGTGACTCAGAAAGCTTAGAAAGGTAATAGGCCAGGGTGTGGGATCTTGGGTCTGAGCTTCCTATCAGGGCAATCATCCAGACACAACCAGCATGGCATACTTCTGTTGGTTCACTACAGCTGCTCATGTGTGACTCCTTCCAAGTCATATGCTTACGCAACAGCCTAGTCATGTTACAGGGTCACCAGCTTTTCCTGGATGCTCACATGGAGCATCCAACGGTGTAAGTCAGTACCCTATCGTGCAAGTAAGAAAGACATTACAAGGCAAAGTAGTTAAAATCAGCCCACAGTACACATCTGCCTTGTGTCAAACAGTGTTCAGGTGTCTGTATATATACATCTGGGATGAGGCTTCCGGGATCTCCAGAAATCGGAAAACTGTGGCACTTAAGCTTCTTGGAAGTGGGTTGTGGCCATTGTCTCCCTGCATGCCTGTTTCTCTGCATTAAGATTCTCAACAGCTGGGTGATGGTGCACACCTTTAATCCCTGCACTTGGGAGGCAGAAGCAGGTGGATCTCTGTGAGTTCAAGGCCATACTGGTGTACAGAGCTAGGACTATTACACAGAGAAACCCTGTCTCAAAAAAACTGGAAAAAAAAAGAAAAAGATAAAAAGATTCTCAACAACAGGAGTTAAGTCTGGAACTCTGATACAACAGTTACCATGAGCAGCAGAGCCTCTGTCTGACTGTGTTTAATGATAGGAACTTTACTATCCCATGAAGCTGCCTTTCTATGGCTGGTTTTAGAAAGACCTCCCACCAACCAAAGTGATCCTGTGGTTGCCATTCACTGGCTCCATCTCTCTCCTAAGCCTCAGAGAGTTGAGAATTGCTCCTGAATCTCCATCCCATGCTAGGAGTAATTACAGAATACAGAAAATCTGACTCTCACTTTATGATTCACCCTTGGTAAAAAGTGTTCACACAAACAATACTTCACTCACCATCTGCCATGGCTAATGATTAATTGCTAAATATTATCTCTCTACTAACACCAGACAGAACAGTGAACTACAAAGCCCTTGCTGAATTTTTGATTATTTCACTCTGTTTATTACTCCACCCTGCACAAGAAGATAGGGAGTCTGACAGAAGTTGCCACTTCAAAAACACCTTGAAGTAATTAGTGTCAAAATATAATTTCCAAATTAGAGTTGGATCGTGACTAAAATGACCTAAAACACACTGGATTTTATTATATTATTTATCACTGAGGATGAGGAGGATGTTTCAGTGGTCCAAAAGATAACCTCATGAGCAGACATAGCTGTACCAGAAACATGGCAGTGGAGGTGAAAATGCTGGTGACCATTTTAGGAGGGAAGAATGGATGAGTCAGCTGAACCTCTAGTGGAAAGGGCAGAGCGATCATGCATAACAGTTCTCGATAATTCAGAGAGGTGTTAAATAGATTATATAAACTCAAAGAAAAATCAGAAACCCAAGAGTGATGTCCCCCAGTCTACAACTAGATAACCAGAGATTTCCACTAAAGCACACATTTCTCCTTCTCTCTAGACTAGCGGGGGGGGGGTTGCTTTGTTTTCTTTTCTTTTCTTTTTTGTTTGTTTGTTTGTTTGTTTGGGGCTTTTAGTTGTTATTTGGTTCTGTAGCTGTATCAAATCCTTGGTTTGTTTTGGCTGAGCTGTCAGGGCTGCCAGTTCGTGGTCACTTGGCTTCACACTTCTGGGCTTGAGGTAAGGTTGAACATCATGGCAGGAAGCCATTGGGAACAAAGTAACCCATATCAAGGTTGACAGGAAGCAGAGAATGTGACAGGAAGGGGCCAAGGCCACGATAAATCTTCAAAGAGAACCAGCTCAGTGACTACTTCCTCCAACGAGGCAAACTTTCTCCAGCTGCACTAGTTCCTACTAGTCCAAGCACATTTAGATCCATCCATGTTAAAACCATTGATCCAGTCCATGATCTGGAAAAACCATCCCAGAAATATCCAGAGGTGTATTTGTCTTCCAAGACAAATGACTTGGCCATTAAGAGTCACGTCACAGCTAGGAGCTGAAGGTGGCTCTTTATCACAGTGCCCTCTGCCAAAATCTACTAAAAGTATCTCCTGACTTTGTTAAAGGCCCAATCACCATGTGCTCGGGCTAGACTTTCAATGGCTAGCAGTATATGAGAGGAGAGGAGAATCAGAGAAGGTTGGAGAAGAAAGAGTTCAGCCAAGACAGTAAGCCCCACCTCCCCACATTTCCTCTGCCAGTAAGAGCCCTTCCTTTCCTCCTGCAGCCCTACTTCTCATTCCACAGGAGTTGCACTAGGGGTTTCAGCCTGGCTTCCCTCCCCCACAGCTCATTAGAGAGGGCTCCATTGTGCAATGAAAGGAGGCAAGGGGCTTGTGCCTGTTTTGGGGTTTTCTGAATGCCTATAGTGGTTCAATAGCCCCTTTGTCCCCTCTCTCAATAGTTGCTGTGTCTTAAATTATAAATTTTTGGTCTTCCTATTGCATTAGGAGTGTAGGGGGAAATGGAGAGGAAAGGAAAGAAAGGCAACCCATTAAAAACTAAAGTTCTGAAGCTCACAAGCAGCATTGATAAGAACTTCACGGCTCTAACCTGCACTTACTGCCAGCAGCTGAAACAGGAGCTCCCTTGAGAGGTGAGCACTAAAGAAGCCACTTAGCACTTGATCTCCAGAGAGGCTTTTGGCCACACTCGCTTGCCCCCTTCACTGGAGTCCCTGGCTTCTGTATAATCCATAGAAACAGGAGACATGGGGACACATTTGCATGGGTCAGACAGGCCTCTTATTAAATGAGTTTTCCCCAAATGCCAATGCTCAGCTGATGGAGAAAAGCTTAAATATTTCATCAATTTCAATGGGATGTCAATTTCTCCTGCCAGGCAAAGTGGCCTTCCAAGTTAATCTGGAGTGATGCAGGGGAGAAGTCAATTCCAAAACAGAATCGGACTCAGACTCATGAAGCTTTCCTCCCACAGGCTACTCATCTACCCCTTCCACTGCCCCCACGGGGCTACCAACTCTGACTCAGAAATTAGAAAAAATAAAGGGTCCCATTTCTGGTATGTGCATGTATGTATAGAATATGTACATATGTGTAGGTATTTTTGCATGTGAGGGGCTCATGGGTATATGTAGATATGCATATACCTGTACACATGGAAGCCAGACATTGACACTGAATGTCTTTCTTGATAACTTTCCACATTACATATTGAAGGAGCATCTCACTTGAGCCCAGAGCTCGCCACTTCTGCTCATCTAGCTACCGGCTTGCCAAGGGGAATATCTGTCTCTGTCCCTGGGCACTGGAATTAGCTGGGACACCTAGCTCATCTGCATGAGTTCTAGGAACCAACCTCTGGTCCTCACACTTCTTGGGCAAGCACTTTGCCCACTGAGTCACCTGCCAAGCCTGAGTCCATTTCTGTTTATCTCTCCTCCCTTTCTCTTCTTCTCCGTTTCTTCTTGAGATCAGTGCTTGTCTTATAAATCCCTATATTCAGTGTCTTGCTCAAAACCCGGCCCCTAGTCAGAGCTAAGGCAATATTTGTTTAGACAAATTGAAATCCACTGACTCATTTTTCATTCACTCATCCAACATTTACTTGATCCCTACCCAGCAGCAAGTTCTCAAGCTAGGAGCTGGGCCATGGCAGTGAATCACACAAGGCTTTGGCTTTCAACGGGCTTCAATTTTTTTAAAAAAAGAGGGAGGTAATAAACAAATACTCGGATAAATGACATCATTAATAAATAATCTGATTTTATGTAGAAATGGGGATTTGAGGGAACAGGATGTTGATGAACTCTGAGTGGCAAGCGAGGAGGGTTAGACCATTCCACCCACCTTCACTCACTGGAAGTACGCAAGCTTCACGTAAGCATGCTCTGGGTAGCTGCCTGGCCTTCCACAGAGCACTTGTTGGACAAGAAGAGGAAGCTAAATAAAGCAAATTGTCTCCTCTCAATGCCAAAACCCTGTCACTCTCTCAAGGCCATGGAGGGAAATACACCTGCATTACTGGTTATCAGCCATGGTTCCAGACCTTCATCAAGTGATTATCTGAGTTAGTCTTTAAAATATAACCTTTAAAAGGATAATCCTTATTTTGCTCTTGTCCCGTGACTTGAAATGCAGATGTCAGAAGTCACTGAAGTTACCCAAGACCACCTACTTGCACAATGGTGAAATCAAGATCGGCATCTAATTTTCTTGCCCTCTAAAACTTCCATTTTATGTGCTTCATCATACCAGTCCTGGGCCTGAAGCATCATTCCGGACACAGTAGAGACCATAAAATGGTCAGAGAGCAGCGTTTAATGTCCTCAAAGAGATCCCAAGCTCACTGGGCAAATGAATGTATTCACATAATTATAACCAAGGCAAAGAAGAGAGATAAAAAGTGATGGGCTGGGATGAGCGAGAAAGCACTATGAGAAGGTGAAATGGGTCCATAAAAATGGGATAGGCTTGGAAAGCAAAGAAGAAAGTGGAGGAGAGTCAGGAAACTGTCCGTATAGTAGAGCATCCACGGTGTGTTATGCATATGGAAGTTGTAGAGATAAGTGTGACCTCTGCTGTGTGCGAAAGAACAGAACCCACTCAAACTCACAAGAGAACTAGAATACAATGTGACCCTCCCCAGAGAGGAGTTTAGACAGCTACAAACATGGTCAGAAAATGAAAACTTTCTATATTTTATGAAGCCTGGCTCACTTCATCACTAAACAGTGACATCATTCTGGTGGCAGGTTCCACTTTGGCTCTGCCACATTCCACCAGTGTTCCTAAGCAGGCTACAATCTTGCCAAAATAAAAGCGCAGCAAAAAGAGCTTCATAGCCCACTCCATTGAGAGCAGCATAATCTCTCAGACCCTCAGCTCCTTCATCACTAAAATAGGTGGCAAACTGAAGACTTCAAAGTTGTTGTTAAGATTGGCAGATGTCATCACATGGAAGCGTCTGTCTAGGGCCTACCCCATACCAGGTACAAATGTCAATCCAGTTCCAATCTCCCTCCTCTCCCTTTGCCTCATTTGCATAAATGTTCACTCAGCTACTAACTTCCTCTCTCTCTCTGTTTAGTCCATACATCCCTTGAGCATTAGCCAACTTTCTAACTCAACAAATCATTCACATCTATCTTTCAGGTCCATTCCCAAGACTCCTCACCCAGTTATCCTCTATGACTTCCTAGCTCACATCTGTGCTTCATGTTTGCACTCTCTAGGATCATGTTTCCTAAACACCCTTGAACAATGCCTCTGTGGTACATCAGAGAACAATAACACTTGAACTTTACAGGTTGCTCTGATAGGACCTGTTCAGCCATGGAGTCCTTGAGGTTACAGAAGAACTGGCAGAGAAACAGAAAAACAGAAAATTATGCTAAAATTGATTATTCTATATAGCATTCACTATGTGTAATGGTTATAAAACCTACATTAGTGATAATGGGCATCACGTGTTTAACTAGCATCACCTTCTGAGCCCCATGCATGTTCTGGGAGAGGTCAGATCAAAGGCACTTCCTAAGAACTTTACAACCAAGAAGTCACTCCTCACCAAAATCAGAAAAGCAATGCCCACCACAGAAAACAGAGAGAAAAACAAAGTTCAGAAGGGGGAATATTTGGGTTGCAGAGTCACGATGGCATATATCACTAGGGCCAGAGATTAAATGAAAGAGGCTACCTTGAAGCAATATCCTGAGAAACCAGCTGACCACATCCTGACCCAAAGAGTTCTTGTCCAAAAGACACTTTGCAAATGGGAATGGGTGTGTGAGGACCAAACTGGATGGAAAGGAATGCAATGGATGAGCAGAGGGTGAGGAAGACAAGCTGTCTATCTGTTCAACACAACCACAGCATCAAGAGAAGTATGTGTGCCAACCAGCAATCGTCCTCAAATATGATGTGTTTAGCTGAGATAGGACTCAGCTTAATTTTCATCTAGGGAATCCTTCCCCATCCAAAATTACAGTCTGTAAATCTCTACACCCTCCTAATGGACTTGGAAGTTTTGCAGTTCTATGACTTGGAGTAGAAGACCAAAGGCTCTATTCTCCCTCTCATACCCTTGCCACCGAGCATAGTACTCAGCACCAAGGGGGTATAAGTTACTTTTCTCCCTGCTTTGACAAAATGTCTGGTAAAATCAGCTATGAAATGGAAGGGTTTGTTTTGACCCTGAGTGAGAAGGTCCAGTCCATCATGGAGACAAAGGCAGGCCACAAGGAGGATGAGGAAGCTGTTTACTAATGTCTGCAGTCAGGAAGCAGAAAAAGAGAGAGAAATTCTGGTCCGCAGCTTACTTTCATGGCGAGTTGTCCATCCTAGTTAAGCCACTCTAGAAACACCCTCGCACAGAGACCTCTCCATAGTTTGTCTTCTAGATAACTCTAAATCCCATTGATAGGATTAACTATATGGTGAGCAACCATGGGGGACAGGATCACTGGTTCTGAGTTGAGGTGCTGTAAATTCTAATTCTACCCCCAATAACTGTGCCTAAATGACCTCAGGATACGACCAACTTTCCCAAATCCATTGTTTCACACCCTAAGTAGAAACAATGGTGATCCCAACCTCTTCAAGTTGGCAGATAATTCCAGTAATGAACACATCTTGATTATCTGGAAATGCCCTAGCACATGAGAAGTGCCCATTAGAAAACCATTGCTACTAACATTTTTGTTTTGAGACAATGTCTCACTCTGTAGCACTGGCTGGCCTGGAACTCTCTATATATACCAGGTTGGCTTCAAATCACAGAGATATGCCTGCCTCTGCCTCCTGAGTGCTGGGATTAAAGGCCTGAGAGATCATGCCTGGCTTACTATTTTTGTCAGTGCTCCATAAATACATTAACTTCATGTTAAATACAGCAGCAGAGCCCTGGCACACACATGTTTGAGTGGTACTTCTACTCTTCATGGAAAGGGCCCCCAACTAGCTACATTTCCAGTTTTTTCCTTGGCATCCATTTCAATCACCTGTTCGTTTAGATAATGACAAGGGGGAAGGGCCCTTCAAAGGAGCTACACTCTCCTCCAAGATTCCCAATTCAAGAACATTCAGGCTGAAGTTGAATTGTCTAGCTGCCGAAAAGACTGAAGATCGGAAAATAAGCATGGTTGTGGAGGTGTCCCAAGATAACTCAGACGCCCAGTGGGCATCATCCCTGAGAGGGAAGATCAGAGTCCATCAGCTGCTAGAACACCCTTCAGATGGTCCAAAGCCAGCTGCAGTATGGGCATGAGCTATGGGCTGAACCTTCTAAAGGATGCTTAGGCCCAACACTTGGAGCACTGCACATGAGACATGGTGTGTTAGCAAAGAGCCGCTCTTGGGAGCTCCTACCATTTTTAATACTCCTCCCAGTGCCCGGCCTTGGGCAGCTGTCTACCTCTCCTGAAGCATCCCGACCATCAAAGTGGCTTCAGGGCTCTGGAAGCATGTATAGTCTGCAGAGCAGAAAAGAAAAACACACACACAGGCATATGCACACACACACATGTGCACACATGAGCAAACACACACACAGAGGCTGGTTCTCCCGCTTCCTTCTTCCACATCTTCTGCATTCCCTGACGTCATCAGCTACATTATACACCACTCAGGTAATACCAGCTCAACTCAATGACCACCTGGAAAGTACTTAAGTGATGATGCTCCAGAGGCATGGCCATAAACTGACCTTACCACAATAGGGTCAATTTGCAGGTGGAGAGACAGGAAGAGGCAGATTCTCCCCTCCAAGATCACCCATGCTCACAAGCCCACCATCCCCACAGTAAGTGTGAAGACTAGACACAAATGAGGGAGAACAAGGAAGGAGCTGGAGAGGCCCAAAGAGCTTCTGCTAGGACTTCTGGCCTCCAAAGCAGACAAGCAAAGCAAGTATTGATGCTACCATTGCAACGAATGCAGCCATGGAAAATGACCTTTCTTGTCCACTAGTGGAAGTCTTCCAGCCATTCTCTCTCACAGTAAGAGTGCCTTTCCAGTAAGAAAAATCCCACTACACCACTGCCTTGCATTGCCATCCTTGAGATCAGAACGAAATATAAAACATCTGGGAATGACTGACCAACATCCAATGAAGAGCACAGTCCCTCCACTCCTCACTGGTATTCAGTTCCCAGAGAGGCCCTGTTCACTAGACCCCTTGGCCTTTGTATAGGCTCTCCTCTCCTCTAGTAAAGCTCCATGAGACTTTACCAGTATGGCTTGCACCTTTTCTTCGATCAGGTCTCAGCTTACTTCCCTTCTTAGAGAAGCCTGGCCCAACCCCCACATAGATGGCCCATACTTGGTGACTTTTTATCTGAAGCATGTGCTCATTTTTAGCAATTGCATGTATCTTTGATGTGCACCAGCCCTTAAGCCGCATGACAAAAGAAAACACTGCTGTCTGTGCCTGGCACTTAACAGAAACTTACTAAACTCATTCACTGACTGACTAATTCACTAAATGAATGCATGGATGAATAACTGAATGAACAAATGATGCCATTCCACAATTTTACCTATGAAATGGATATTCATTAGTGACTTTTGTCACTGGATATTGTCACAGGAATTGCATGTATATATATAGATATATGTATATGGTATGACATATGATCTATGAAATATTTTTATATTATATATAAGTGTACTTTAAATAGTTACATATTAAATATCAAAATAGTTTTTATTTATGTAAAGTATATATATATAATTATATACATTTATTTATACAATAACAAACAGGATATATCTTCTATGTGTCTGATAAACTGTATGAAATATTAATACATGTATTTAATCTGGTCCAAGTCCCAGAACTTCCCATAGGATAGGCATTATCATGAAGAATCGCCAACACAGAGGTCAAATAGCTTTCAAGGTCATACGGGTAATGAATGCCAGCTGCTCGTTACTGCCAATCAAGGCTGGTGGAGAACGAATTTCAGATCCAGGATTTATCAGTGTCCACAAGCTCCCTCCATGGGACACCTAGGGAAGTGTTAATAGAAATGGGCTCATTTTCTTTCCGCATCTGTGTCTAGCTACACTGAGTCAGTGCACTGGCCACCCCACGCTGTCAATGGCAGCCAATAGGAGTCTCCCAGCACTATTGGGCATCTCCCAGGCTGTACCCCTCCAAGAAGAAGGAGAATTTGCTGAGGGTCTGCTGTCTCTCCTGGGACTAATCTGCCTTGAAGTAAACATGAAGCTCCACTTCCCACTTCCAATGAGCCAGGGCACAGATGAAGCCCCAGCCATGTTCCCCGATTCCAGTGTCCAGCACAGCAGGGACGTCCCACAGGCAGCCACATTCTTACCCATGGGGCAGCCACATTCCTACTTCCAAGGCTCCAGGTTGGGTCTAGTGACCTGGAGACAGGCCAGCTGAACTGCTCTGCCTAAAAGGTTTTTTCCTTGGTGGTGACACTCACACGACAGAACCATTTTTGAAGTGAGTGACTTAATGGCACTTGAAGCATTTACAAGGTTGTGTGGTTACCGTTTCTGTGGAGTTCCAAAGTTCACTACCTCCTAAGAAAACCCTGCAGTCACTGTCCCTACTCCCTGTCCCCAGCCACCATTGGGATACCCACCCACTCCCAGACCTGACAATTCAGGACCTTACATATGACACTGTCATGCACTGTGAGAGACACTGTGTGATCTCCTGAGTCCGCTCTTCTCTGATAAGCACGATGCTCTGACAGAGGAATTGACTTCGTTTTGACTTTGTAACATAGCGTCATCATCCGCAGATGTGTAGGGCCACATTCACAGCTATTCTGGGATGCATGCTGTAAGGGGCTACAGGTCAGACGCATCTGTAAGAGCTTCATTCATCCTGCAGCAGGGATCTCTTGTCCATCCAGGTTTAGGCCACTTGCTGTTTACAGACGCCAAGCCAGAGTGGGTTCATGCCAGAACAGACAACCAGTCTCTTTCAATCTACCCAGACCCACTGAAAGATAACGAACTTTCAATTCTATCTGGTGAAATTTTTTGTCTGCAGAATGTGGAAGCCCCTTGGGTAATTCTTAGGCAATGAACCACTTGGGGAAGCCCATAGCCAGTGACAGGATGCTCATTTACTTCAGACCCATTATGGACCAGTGTCCAACTCTTCAGACTCTGAGAGCCCAGTACCCACAGAGAGAAAGGAAAAATATTAATACTTAAGTGCCTGCACATTTTTGCTGAAGAAAGCAAGCTTAGAAA
>LOJH01059707.1:0-11228 GCA_001685095.1 Ellobius talpinus
GTGGGGTAAAGGGAACACTCCTGCATTGCTGGTGGGAGTGCAAGCTGGTACTGCCTGCATCTTTCTTTGGTGTAGTCATTTTGTAGTTTTCATTTTTAAACTGTCACTGTTAGGTTTTCTATTAATGTTACACATATTTACAAAATCAATGTAGAGAGTGTCACATCCTTTACTGTGACCTGGATAAGATGAAGGATTTAGGATCAGCATTTTTCAAAGGCAATACACATGCCCTGCACTGTGATATCCTAGGCATCTTGTGTTCATCATCAGTCGCTTTATTGAAATGTTCAGTTCTTCTCTTGGTGTTGTCTTTTCTCATCCTCTTCTTCAAATCTAAACTTTGCCTTATGGATTTTGTTGTTTTTAAGGGGTTTGTTTCCTCTTTTCCACTAATCTATGTTTTCTACTTCATTCTACTCAGCTTTTATTAGCTTTTAAAGCATTCATTGAGTTCTTTTTCTAAGTATTCTTCTCTTTTAAAATTGTTTAAGTTCCTTTCTAAGCTGTTTGTTGTCTTTTCTTCTGACCCCTGCTTATTATACCCAGTGTCTTCCTGGGTACCACATTGGTCCTTAGATTTTGGATGAGGTCTTGAGGGAAGCACCCACTCCTGGCCTCTATGTGGCTTCAAGTGTCTGTTACACTCCTGTTTTTGTTGGGTTGAGATTTAAATAATTGGAACAGTGTAGGGCAGTTCTATTATCTTATAGCTTTGTTGACTGAAACATACTTCTTGGTGATCCTATCCTCTTCAAACATTCCATATTTCTCTTTGTTCAGCTTGCTCCTTTTCATTATAGATCTGCATGTGAAAGGCCACTTTTCATTATAGATCTGCATGCAAAAGACAGAGTCAATAGTAGGCTGTCTTGAAATCTCCTCTGCCAAGGTCATTAATCCCAAACTTTTCAATTTAACCTCATGCAGATTTTAAGGACAAGGGCAGAAAACAGCTACATTCTTTGCCAAAATATCAGAAAGATGATCTGTAGACCACTTACCAATATTTTTCCCTTTTGAAACCTCTTAAGCCTAACTGTCACAATTTACATTGCTTTCAGCACAGCAACTTTCCATGCTCCTACCAGCATGGCCCATTAATCCCTGCTTAAATTTTTCAGCCTCTTTTCTACTCCAAAGTCTCAAAGTCTTCCATATTCCTCTAACAAACAGCATGGTGAGGCCTGTGACACAATGCACCACTCCCTGGTGACAGCTTCTTCTTAGTCACTGCTTTATTGCTATGAAGAGATACCACGATGAAGGCAACTCTGATGAAAGAAAGCATTTAATTGGGGCCTTATTACAATTTCAGTGGGTAGTCCATTATCATCATAGAAGGAAACATGGTAGTACACATATAGACATGGTGCTGGAGGAGAAATTGAGAGTTCTACAGCCTGACCTGTAGGCAGAGAAAAAGAGACTAGATATAGCATGGGCTTTTGAAATCTCAAAACCTACCTCCAGTGACATACTTCTTCCAACAAGATCAGTCCCACTTCTCAAATAGTCCCACTCCCTAGTGACTAAGTACTCAAATGAATGTGACCTAGAGGGGTCATTCTTATTCAAACCACCACAATCAGCCTAGATGCCAGTGACTATAAAAACCTGAGGCCCCATTAATTCAAGGTAGCTATATAGCATGATCCAGAAATCAAATTGATAGTTGTGACTGGAATTAACAAGATGACTGTTACTGCTGCATGGCATAGCATCCCTGATGGGTACAACATCTACAACACCTTCTGAGCCAAAGAGGAGCTTCCTCTCTTTGAAAGATTGCCATCACTCAGAGTAACCTGCATTTAACTAAACCAATACAAGTGACAAATCTCTACAGGGTACAAGACCATTGTCCCACAGCGCTGGTGTGTGGTGTGCACACTCACGTAGTTCTGTGTTTTCTTGGTTTAGTTTTTGCGTTGCTGTTGTTGTTTTGCTTTTATTGATTCTTTGCAGATTTCACATCATTCATTCTGATCCACTTATCTCCCATCTCCTTGCATTTGCCCTCTGCCCTTGCAACCACCCCAATCAAAACCAAATTTCAAAGAAAAAAATAAAAACCAAACCAAGCAAAGAAATGAAACAAAATAAAAACAACAAAAAGAAGAATCTTGTCCTGGAAGCTATACTGTGGCCCATTGAGTCACTCAGTTTGCCCTTCAGTCCATTCATCTATGCTTGCAAGTGATCATTGCCTGGTCAATGGTCTGGCTCAAGGCTTCTGGTTTCTGCTATTCCACCAATAATGGGCTTTCACCAGGGCTCACCTTGAATTTCCTGTTGTCTTGTGTCATGGAAATCCTGCTGTTTTGGATCTGTAGATTCATCTCTTTCACATGCTCCAACAGTTAGTGGATTTGTTGGATGTTGGGATGGGCCAATTCAGCCCTGGTTCTGGGTCTGGGTAGTAGTTGAGTTGGTCAGTTCTCTAGATTTCCCTCATCATCACTACCCCAGAAAACTCTCCAGTACAGCCTTGGCTAGCTCACCCAGTGCAGCCTATAGCAAAGGACCGGGTCTATTTCCTGCTCTCGGGTCCCCATCACATTGTCAGGACTAGCTGCCATGTTCTGCCTGGGCAAGGTATAAGACTCTCTCTCCTGATTGTTATAGGGGGTATACAAGGAAATGGCGGGGTCAGCGCTCCTGTCCTCACATCCTTGGGGCTGGCTCACCTGCAGCCCTGACAACAGGGTCAACTCCAGTGTGCTGCTCAGGCAGAATGACAGTGCAGGCCACTCAGATAAGGATGCCTGTGGTGGCAGCACAGTTCTCAGACACCCTCATGGCTATAGATTTTGGCCCAGACCCTAGATATCTATGTGGTCTTTGGTGGCAATGTGGGCCACAGACATCAATAAAGACCCTGGTATGTAAGGTTCATGGAACCGTACATGGTCCTAGAAAGCAGCCAGGCCCCAGATGTTACCATGGTCCCAGGAGGCAGAGCAGGCTACCAGACCAGCATGGCTCCTGAAGCAGCGTAGCCCTCAGACACCAACATGGCCCCAGGGTGCAGCCTAAGCCCTGACATTGGTATGGTCTTCAGTGGTCTCAGGAACCACAAACATCAACACAGACCCTGGGTGTGGCAGGTCCCCTACGCAAATGTGGCCCTCTGCCTCAGCCCTGGTCAAGATGATACCATGTCCCCAGTTGATAGCCTGGCCCCAATGGCATCACAGCCCTCTGACACAAACATGGTCACAGGTTGTGACTCAGATACTAGGAATCCATGTGGCCCCTTGTGACAACACTGGCTAAGCTCATCAGCACATACCTAGCTACCACAGGACCACAGATACAGACAAAGTCCTTGGTAATATCTTAGGCCATGTTTTCACTATAGCCACAGATTGGCATGGCCCCTGTGGCAACACAGACCTCAAACACCAAGGTCCCAAGTGGCAGCCCAGAACACAGGCCCCTGCATGGCCCCCAGTAGTGACAGAAGCCACAGGTATCAACACAGGCCCACTTAGGTGCTCAAGGACCTGGAACCAAGACCTGGCCCTTGGTCATAGCCCAGGGCCAGACATCTCCCTGGACTTGGGTGGCCCACTGGTCATTCACATCAGTCCATTCTTCATTACACTCCCCTCCCTAGATCCACCTCTCTCCCCAGCCCATGAACCATTCCACCTCTCCATCTCTGTACCCTCACAACAGTGGTGCCTGACCACACAACTCCAGGGTCTCTTGGTTGGGTCATAGGTGGCTCTTGGTCGAGTACTACTTGCCCAAACTACAAGGAATGGCATGGAACTGTGACCTTTCTTCTCTCATGTGCTCAGACCAAGAGATCTTGGACAGCACTTGGAACAATGGTACTTGATCACCTGGTGCCTCTGGTGCTGGGGAATTGAGGAGGGGAAGCTCGTGGTTGATTGTGCCATCCCCTTGGGGGAGCACCATCTATCTGTGTCCTTGCCGATTCAGGTCCCAAATATTCTGTTTCAATGAAGCTGACTCATTGCAAATACTATCAGAAGACAATTTAAAGATATTTTTATGTGCAGTGTGCATTAGTTTGAACAACATAGAAATTGGAGACACTCTAAGACTTTAGTATGAAAGAGAAAATGGGACTAAGGGTAGAACGCATCAGCAGAGTGCTTGCTGAGCATATGTGAAGCTCTGGGTTCACTAGTGTGAGAAAAATGAAAAGAAAAGAAAACCAACTCAAATATTACAAAGATATTTGAGGAAAATATCAGATAGAATAGCAATCATCAACAGATTACAGAGAAAATGAAACTAAATACCTAAGTTAAACTATGGCCATTTACTTATCCAACAAATACTCCTGGTGCCAGTCTCTGCCAGGCAAAGTTCTTGGATCTGGGATATGAATTCATTCACATTCTGAAAGGCTGGAAAAGGAACAAACAGCCATGGGATCCCAGAATATATTTGGAGGAGATAAGTTCTGTGGGGCAGATAGAAGCAGAGATGGATGAAGAGGAATGTGATTTTCCCCAGCCTCCAGCTCTGCCCTCGGCACAGAAAAGGTCAGTCCTGCATTTGAAGGACCTTTATTGGTTCCTGTGTCAGTATCTGATGTAGGATGCTCCTCTGTATGCTGTGAATATGTTTTAATACCAATAGTTAATAAAGAAGCTATTGTGGCCTATGGCAGGGTAGAATATATCTAGGCAGGAAAGCCAAACAAAATACGGGGAGAAAGAAGGAAGAGTCAAGGGAGATGCCAAAAGCCACTGGAGAAGCAAGATAACATGAAACAATGTAAGCAATGTAAGCAAGGTAACACCATGGCCATGTGTCAAACCATAGATGAATAGAAATGGGTTCAGTTCTAAGGGCTAGTTAATAATAAGCCTGAGCTAATAGGCCAAACAGTTTATAATTAATATTAAGCCTCAGCGTGGTTATTCAGGAAATGGCAGGCAGGAGAGAAACCCCCAGTTACAAGTGGGTTTCATGTGCTAGTCTTAGTCAGTACCACTGGGCACCAAAGAAGTATAGGTACAATATTTCTCACTCAGGAGTAAATTAAATCCTTTTGTAATATTTTCCTGGAAACTGGGTTTGCCTTTCTGCCCTTCTGTCACTCATTTCAGCACTCTGAAGATTTGAAGAACCAATTTACCCCACTTTTAAGACATTTGTTTGAACGTCAGGAAGGGCAAAAAGGCTCAGGCTGGCCCCAACTGGATTCCACCTTTTGGCTATGTTTGGTTCAGGCATGTCTGGCAAAGTGATGGAGAGGGAGCGCGGTGTAGTGACATTGTGTGTGCTCCATCTAGCTAGATCTGCAAAGATCATATGCCTGTGAGTCAGTAAATCCCCTTTCCTTCTTAAATAACTTACCTGTCTTGCTTGCTCAGCCGGACTTGGGAAAACATCTTCAGAATAGGTGAGACAGGTCAATGGTGGTAAGTGTTGGGGACTCTCTTAGAAAGAAGACTTGGAGAAGGGTGTGCCGAGCAGATCCTTAAGTAAGTAAGGCTTAAAACCACCATAGGTAGAAAGAGCAAACAAAGCAACAGCACTGCAAACAGGGCAGACAGAACTTCCGGTATACAAGTGGGAAACAAGTGAGGAAGCCAATGCAGAGTGACAGAAAGAAATTCTGTGAGCCTGGGTACCCAAGCAAACGGAACTCAAAAAAAAAAAAAAAACAGACAAAACTGAGCCATATACGACACAAATCAATGGCAGGACTGTAATTTTGTTGTTGTTTTTTGAGACAGGGTTTCACAGTGTAGCCCTGGCCATCCTAGAACTCACTCTGTATGTAGACCAGGCTGGTCTCAAACTCAGAGAGATCTGCCTGCTTCTCTGCTGAGTGCTGAGATTAAAGACATGCACCACTGCTGCCTTCCTGGTAGGACTGTATTTGATGGCAGCTTTACGAGAAAATCCCACAGAAATGCCAATCACCAGGTTGTGCCCACAAGGCCAGCGGACTCTGCTGAGGCCTTGTGACAGCACTGCCTGCCTGCTTGGTCACTGTTGCGTCTTCCACCTACTTTCCTTTCGCCACCAATTTGCAACTCAGGACTTTTCACCATTTTGTTCACTTACCCTTTTGCTTTCCAATGTGCCAGCCCTAAGAGAGCTTGCAGGGTCCTTCTTGGAACAGTCTGAGGGAAAATGAGTACATGGAGAAGTGGTGTACTCTAAACACGGATGGATTCTGAGGGGAGGAAGAAACTGCCCCCAGAGAAGAAAACGCCCGAAGTTTCATACCACGTCCTTTGTCCTTAAAGAAAATGATGAAATGTTCAGCCATGGGCCATTCCTGCTGCATCCTGCAAGCACATCAAGGGTTCCAGAGCAAGACACAGGACAGTCCTCGCTCCACCAATGCAGCAGCCAGAGCTCACTCCATGAGTTTAATGGGTAGTCACATCAGCTTGCTGGGTTGATTACAGTTTCTTTTTTTTTAATTTGTGAACTTTTTTTAAGAGATATGGAGGAACTGATTAAACAGATAAGCTGGTTTCCTTAAAAACAGTGGACCAGAGATACAAAACCAGCTTAGGTATTCATGGAAAAACATGAAACTGAAAAAAAACTGAAAAATGTGCTGTATATACATAATGGAACATTAATTCAGCCATGAAAAGAAATTAAAATTTCTGAGGTTTGCAGGATCATAGAAAAGCCTAGAGGACACTGTGTTAAGTGAAATAAGTCAGCCCCAGAAATACAAAAACTGTATGTTCTCGCTTCTATGTGAAAGAGTTGATAGCAGAAGGGGAAAGGACACAGGTTACCAGAACAACGGGAGAATGCCAGAGAGAGAGCCTGGAAAGAAGACACTTACAAGTTACAGGGGCACCATAGGGTAAGAGAAATAACTTCTAATATTCTATTGCACATAGGATAAATACGACCAGCAACATTAGTTGGGTATTTAAAACCAACTTGTAGGCAGGATTTTGAATATAACCAGCACAAAGATAAAGACTGAGCTGAAGATAGTCTACCAATTACCCTGAACACATGTACTGAGGTGTCACCAAGCACCCTTACATATATATGTACGGCTGTTATGGGTCAAATGAACTTAAAATGTTGAAAGGGTGAAGTCACATGTAAATGTCAAGAGTTGAAATTTATATTAGTATATTCTTCTGAACACCAGAAAGTTTACTCTAATGGTCAGGTATTATAGACTAATTCTAGGTATTGATCTATCAATTAATGTGTCCCCTGATGTGTTGCATTTGGAAGTCTCTTTTGAGTTACCCAAAGTGAAATGGTCTTTGTTAAGTGCTAAAGACTGCGATTCTTTAGGCTCCCCAGGCCCAAGCACACACTCAGTGGACGCAGAAAGAGATAGTGCGTCCACTCTGCTCTTCAGCACTGCACCAGAAAGTTCAGTAAGATCTAAGGGGACAGCAAAAGAAATAAAGGGAGCCATTGAGGAAAGGAGGAAGCAATTCTGTATCTGTTCAGAGGCAGAAAGATCCTGAGTATAAGAATTCACGAAATCTGGAAGACAATTATTAGTGCTAACAAATTCAGCGAATTCCAGAGCACAAGATAAATAAATCCACAGGACAGTTGTGTTTTCATACAACAGCGACAAGCAGTCTCCAAAATAAACTAAGGCAAAAACTTCATTTGTAGTAAGTCACTAGAGAAGTGAATACAATTTCATTTGTATTTTAATAAATAAAGCTTGCCTGAAGATCAGAGAGTAAAACAGCCCCACTGGTCAGCCTTACAAACCAGGCAGTGGTGGCACAGGCCTTTAATCTCAGTAGCCATACTAGTTAACCATAGAAGCCAGGTAGTGGTGCATGCCTTTAATCCGAGCAGTAGAGAGGAATATAAGACGAGAGGAGACAGTTCCCACTCACAGTCTCATTCTGAGATTCCTGGGCTCAGGATCACCATTTCGAACTGAGGTAGAGGCAAGAGCCAGTAGCTGGTTGGTTGTTTTTCTGACCTTCAGGTTGAACCCCAATACCTGTTTCTGGGTTTTTATTAATCATGTTACATTTGGTGCCCAATGTATAACTCATATAATATAATCATTTGTAGTGGCATTTCATTTGTCTTTTAATAAATAAAACTTGCCTGAGGATTAGAAAAGTAAAGCAGCCACACGGGCCATCCTGACGGACCAGGCAGCAGTAACCCACACCCTCAATCCCAGCTGCCACACTAGCACCAGAAAGTTCCAATAAGGTCATACTTCATTTGGCATCCAACTTCTGGGGCACAAATTCATGGAAAAGCTGTTTGCCTGAGGCTTTTTAGTCACCATCACAGGCCAAAGAAAATGTAAATAATTTAGGCTTCAACTAAATTAGAGGATACTCAGTTGAATTCAAAGAAACTATCAAAACCAAAACAAAACATAAAAACTACAATGTACTTAATTGGATAATATTTACAAAGTAAATATCTATCAAAGGATTAATATATAGACTATATGATAAATACTATAGCACAGTGATAGCAAATAACACCTGAGGGGAACACAAGGAAAGAACGAATAGATATTTACCCAAAAGAAAATACACAAACACACAGCAATCATATGAAAAGACACCTTATGTCGCTCATCCTTAGAGAAATGCCAATCAAAATACAATGAACTAGCTCTTCCTACTTACAAGGACAGCTAGAATTTTGTTTGCTTACAATGAGCTGCTTAGTTTTTATTAACTTGACACAGGCTAAGGTCATCTGAGAAAAAGGAACATCAATTAAGAACATGCCTTAATCAGACTGACCTGTAGGCAAGTCTGGAAGACATTTTCTTCATTAACGATTGATGTGGGAAGACAAAACCCACTGCCGGCGGTGTTGTAGGACCTCTAGGCAGGTGGTCCTGGCTTAGATAAGAAAGCAGGCTGAGTGAACCATGGGAAGCCAGACAGAAAGCAGTGTTCCTCTACAGCCTCTCCTTCAGTTTCTGTCTTCAGGTTCCTGCCCTGAATTCCTGCTCGGATTTCCCTCAACAATAAACTGTGATTAAGATGGTCAAGCCAAATAAACTCTTTTCCTTCCCAAGCTTCTTTTGGTTATGGTGTCCATCACAGGATAAACAACAAATGAGGACAAAGATAAAAGAAAATTATTAGCAAGAATGGGGGGGAAATATAATCCTAATTATTGCTGATAGGAATACAACATGCTACAGCTGTTGTCAAGAAAAACATTTGGCCCTTTATTAAGTAGTTAAGTAATTCTGGGCAGGGGAGATGGCATAGCAATTAAAAACTCTTTCCACCAAGTCTAAATACCTGAGTTCAATTCTTGGAACGCACATAGTAGAAGGAGAGAACCAACTCTTTTGTTTTTTGTTGTTTGCATTGAGCTAAATATTTTTCTCCACACCCCACCCTTCCTCTCCACTCCCTTTCTACCCTTCCCCATGATCCCCAGGCTCTCAATTTATTCAGGAGAACCAGCTTCTTATAAGTTATCCTCTGACCTCCACAAGCACACACACACACACCAAATAAATAAATAAATGATATTTAACAAAGCCAATCCCAATCCCAGATATATATACAAAGAGACAAAAACAAAGACTCAATACAGACCTGCAGTGCTGTTCATAGTATCATAAATAATAGCCAAAAGATGGAAATAACCCAAATGGCCATCAATAGGAAAATGGTTAAATAAAATATAATATACATTACATACTAGATATATAGTATATTATGAAAATTCTACTTATCCACCAAACTGCCTGGGTGCTTAATATATGGCTACAATAGGGATGCCCCTTGCAAACATGCTTAGTTAGTTTAGTGAAGTAATCCATTCAAAGGACAGATATAATTCCTCTGATGGGAATCTAAAATAGAAGGCGACAAAGCAACCAGGAAGAAAGTAGAGAACACCAGCTGTGGGGAAGGACAGAGGAAAGAGAGTGTTTAGTGGGCATAAGTGTCAGATGATGGGAAGGGTCTGGGTATTGATGACATAAGGCTGCGAGTGCACTGGGGGGGAAGAGCCACACCCTAACAACTGGCTAACATGATAACTACTGAGCTACATATGGCTGTAACCACAGTAAACCCTTCTAAATTTGTTAATTCTCTTGGAGGCTTTTAGAGAAACATCTAAAGAATGAGATGGAAGAACCAACTCTTCTTTTGCAGAAAATTTCTCATGAATTCACTGCAGCATGCCCTGGGAAATGCTGATTATCTAGGACAAATCTCTAGCACAGCATGCTAACTTGGAACTTGGATCATAAGGAAGGTGTTCAAGCTCTCACACAAAAACAGTAACACTAATTGAAACTATAATAAGAGACAAACTTTAGCAACCAAATTGACAAATACCAAAAGGAAAAGAATACACCGTGTTGTCAGGCTGTGGGCACAGGCATGCTCATGTGCAATATTTGGAATGTAAACTGGTAAACATTTCAAGAAAGACAATATGGCAATATACATCCAAATGCAAGTAAGTACATATTCTCTCTGGTTTTTTAATTGCTTTTTTTTTCAGAGTCTCGTGTATAAAAAGATTTGCCTCAAATTTGCAATGTACAGAGATAACCTTGACTTCTAATTCTCCTGCCTCCACCTTCAGAGTTATATTACAGATATAAGCAACCACATCCTGTTTATGGAGAGCTGGGGCCTGATCTCATGACTTCCTGAAAGCTAGACACTAACTCAACTGAACCATAGCTTCAACTCCATACATCCTATATGGTCAAGCAGTTGGATCCTAGGAACTTCAAGATCTTAAATATTTGTAGATAGGGAAATACTATACATATAAAGTTACTCTCTGCTTTTTGTTTTGCAGTAAAAAAATATTGAAAATAAGGTAAGTATCCACAAGTACGCATAAATTTTAGAATATTTATACAGTGATACATTATGCCACTTAGAAAAATAGAAAAATGCAATCCATTGTTGGTAATTGCGTTCAGGTTCTGTAAGCCCTTATGTACCATTAAGAACTATAACAACTGGATTTAGAAGGAAAAGCTAACGACAACAGGAGGCACCAACAGAAACTGACTTAAAAGACAGGGAGAGAACAGGTGATTCTAGCAGCTGCAATTCTGCGCAAGATATGGAAAGAAGCAGAGGAAATGAGCAGAGAAGGCTGCAAGTCGGGAGCCCAGGAGACCTTCAGCAGGCCCCAGAGGTGGCCAGGAGAACAACAGAACCCAAGTGTGGATCTCTTGCTTTCATTCACTTTCATTTTACACTGTGGTTCCTTATTCGAAGGTGCAAAACTGCGCACAGTAC
>LOJH01059708.1:323-11228 GCA_001685095.1 Ellobius talpinus
TGTCGATTCAGACAGTCTCACTGCTGTGTCTAATAGCATCAGTCAAGGATGTAATAAGCAGTTAAAATGTCTGGTGTGAACTTGTAACTCTAACTGGTAACAGACCCCCATCTTGGTCAATCTGGTTTTAGACTACCAGTTTTGTTATTCTTTCTACTTGGAAGGCGTCATTCTGTAGCAACCACATTCCTTGTCTTCTGTTGAAAACAACCATTGTGATGTGGTTCTAGCTTTCCCATTGGGGGGAGAGTATCCTTCTTTGTCTATAAAGGCATACACCTTCTATTAAGTATTTTATGAAGGAGATCAGTAGCAGGGGATTAAACTCTCCATAGTAGTACTATCTATCTATAATGTACTGACATGGCAATTAACTGGTATGATGGCAGGATCCATAGGCATTAAATGAGTCCATTTACAAAACACACAAAGACCTGGGTATATAGTTAATTTCTTATAACTGTTACTTGTGCTCTTAATATTTTAGTAGTTTTTATAATAACTGTAGTTAATATGAACCTTCTTTTACTACACACTTTATTACAATTTGACGTAGTTGTGAGCTGAGCATTTTGACTCCCAAAAGCCACCAATCAAAGTCAAAGGCATGCATCAAGGAGTCTCCAGTCATAAATATATTTAATAAATAGTAAAAATTTGCTTTGTGATCATCACAGTGTTAGTACTGTGAATGAAGGGACTAAACAGGACACCTCTGTGTCTTCACTTCCATATTTTTATTTCACTCCTAACTGTCCTTGCATATTAAGTCACAATTACCACAGAAGCAAAATGTTCCTGTAAATTTACATTATATTGATTGGGCAGAACCAGGTGGAGATGTGAAACACATGGTGATTGCTGCCTGTCCGACTCCATTATGTTGTTTTCGGACTATAAAAGTTACTTATGTTTGCTGAAAGTACAGATTGGATTATTATAGTACTAAACGTACAGATTTTAGTACTATATGTGTGAAGAAGTGTACTTGCTTTTGAATATATAAAGTCTTGAATTTTTCAGTGATCAGCAAAACAATCTCTTCGTGAAGCTCCATTCTGCTCCCAGACATTTATCTCCAGTCTGTGCTACTCATCAACAATCCATTGTTTCCTGAGAAAGGCATCGTTTTCTCAGAAGTTGAAAATGGAAAGATTTCTAACAAACTACATTACATCTAAATGAGATATGGAGTCTAACCCTTAACACAGACAAAGAATTTCCAAAGGGGCAGTTGAAGAGCAGCCTGTAGAGGAACTTAATAGGAACATTTGCATATAAAGCCCTCACCATAACATGCTTTGCTAAGTTGGGAAGGCATTTCAGAAGCTGAGGCTAGACAGACATCATGTGATATATGCCAGGAATATGCATGCAGCACCTTGAGCTTAATTGTCTAATAGAAGTCTTCATTAAACCAATCTATGAAGTGTAGGCTTCAAAATTAATATGTATCCCCAGAAATCACTTTTACAAACACTGGTTGGAAGAAAACAAACATTTCTATTATATTTTGAGAGTTGTAGGAAAACTAATGCCCATTTCCTTCCATTGGAGTTTTCAGAACTGACTCTATCATTGGTATCATTAAAGAAGTATATTCATCAATTTCTAAATGTTAACAAATTGAAAAACTAACATATTTGTATCTAATCTCAATGTCAGCAATGGCCCATTAACATTTATTCATGTTTTCTTCTTATTTATTAATGGACAGAATAATGTATATTAAGACACATATGCAGTTGAAGTAAACTTTATTCTTTTTTTATAATGTAAACAACACTGTAAAGTCCATGAATTATAAATATATTAACTTTATTTTAGTGCTCACTAAATTTCCCAGTAGCATGCAAGAGCTTGCTACAGTTTATTTTGTGGAAGGACAATAGGAAATATATTAAGCCAGTTCTCTTACCCATGTTCTTAATTAGCATATTTTAGTTGTGCCCTATAATCCTTCATTTAGTCCCTCAACTACAAATTTTGGTGCCATGCTGAGTATAGAGCAAACAGCCAGGTCGAGATTCATCAAATGAAACTTAAACTAAAATTGAAAATCTGTTTAAACAAACTAGTACTTAGATGATTAAAATGCAGTGAATTAAGCTCTATAGATGACTCCCCAAGGGAGGTCTTACTGGCTCTGAGGAGTGGATGGGGATCGGGGAGGGGGAAGGAGGGTGGTGGGAGAAGGGGAAGGAGGAAGAACTGCGGTTGGTGTGTAAAAAAAATATTTGAACAAAAAAAAGAAAAGAAAAATGAAGAAAAAGAATCTCTGGACTTAAAATAATTTGATAAGTTACCTGGAGAAATTAAGAGAGTTGTATAGAGAAGGATATACCTAAAGTATCCATTGACTTCTAAATATTGGTACAGTCCATCACTCTGTGCTTACTAACAAACTCAGTTATAAAGAGCATATAATGAGTGCCCAACTCATCCTAGTAATTTCTTGAATAATATTGAATGAAAACATAAAAATAATGAAATCTTCTAAAATATATTTACCTAGGAATTGTCACCTAGTAATAGTAAATAAGTTTGTAAGATTCTACACCTAAATAACATAAGCTGTTCCTTTATAGTACTATTCTTGGTATCATTTACAATATTCAAACTTTTTAAAGTAATCCACTTGTTGAAGAATGGTTATTCAAATTGCTGGGGAATAAGAATATTATAACTCACTATTTTAGCATATTGTTAAGTTTATTTCTACAATTTAGCAATATAACCAAAATGATATTATTATATTATTTCTATTATGTATGAACCCTAAAGGCTCTATGGTTGTCAGCAAGTCAGCCATGTCTTGTCTGTACTGCCTACTATTACCACATATCTGTTTGGTTAGTTTCATGGCTTACGTGCTTATTATAACCTCTACTTCTTCATGGCTTGGACTAAAGACCACATTTAGAGATAGGAAAAGGAAAACAGAATACCTCCTTGACTTGTCTAAGACCTCAATGGTATTCATTGAGGAATTCTAACTATTTAAAGTTTTACATCCAGTGATCTATGCTGGTAGCAACCATCCCCAACACATTGCTGTTTCTGTTAAAATCCTGAAATGTTAGCTGTCAGGAGAGATGACAGCTGCTTCTCTAAGGTCCAAATGACTAACACCTTTACCCAAGTTTTCTCACACCCATGTATCTGTTTTAAAAGTAGTAATGAGCCAAATGAGTTCCAAACCATGCAAATTCCTGTGAAACAATTACATGTCTTTATCTCTTCCATGAAAACTGTCATTCTCTTTTTTTTCATTTTTTTTTATTTAAAAAATCACTTTTTATTTTACATACCCACTCCAGTTCGCCATCCCTAGGGAGAAAACTGGTGTTAGAGAAATTCCCAGGAATCCACAAGGATGACCCCAGCTAAGACTCCTAGCAATAGTGGAGGGGTGTCTGAAAGGTCCTTTCCCTTTAATCAGAAAACTGTCATTATTTTTTCCCTTCTGTACATAGTTGATTCCCTATATTCATGATTTTACTCAATCATTTGTAAGCTTTCAAATCCTTAGCACATAGCCTAAGGAATCATGATAGCAGTTGGGAGTTTGACATTCCCTGTCTCAAGTCAACCAGTAGTTATTGGCTCTTTAATATTAGATTATGAATCTATTTCCTTGTCCTACTGTAATATTAAATAAAAAGCAGCCTACACTGTTCCAGATATGTCTGAATTGACACCTCAACTGATACTCTAGCCTAACTTGAATTTTTCTCCTTCCTTGTCATGCCTTCCCACTTACTGATTTCTCTTCACTACATATTGCTTCCATAAAGATTTGCATTTTAGCCTTTGCTTAGGGTCTCTTAATGTAACAGACCTTACCACCATAATTTATAAAGTTTGGTATGATAACTAAAATTTATATGATCATCACACTGATAGTCCATTTAAGTCCAATGAACACATAATTTATGAAGAAATGTCAACGAACCTGTCCACAAAAGCATGATGAAGAAGAAAAATGGGATCATTGGCTGATCCCTGGACTTGGGACATTGTTCCATTCATATAGATATGCAAAGCATTGTGCATACTGCTTTGAGAAGAGTCTGCTATCCCTGTGAGTGGATTGGCAAATCCTGTTGATAAAAAAAGATAATTTTTAAAATTAGTATACCTAAATGACTGAAAATCTAAGTGATTATCTCACCTCATCTGTAATTATAGAGAAAAGCCTAATTCTACAAAAACAAAAACAGTTAGTAAACTCATTTGATGTTTCTTTCTGAATATCCATTGAGATCTTTGCAGAACTGAAAGGTATCAGGTAGGGGACACTGTGTTGTGGATTAATTGGTGAGACAGGCTGAGTCATTATGGACTCTCTCTTGATGCATCTCTGTTAAGTCCCTTGAATACTACTACAGTGTGATAGGAAACCTTTGTAATAATCAGCATTCACTCTCATTTAAATGCATAACAACCCCTAGAGGAGTCCTTACAGTATCTTTGTAACTTCTTGCTCTCTGGTTCTAACAAATACTTTAATTTTGAATCCTGGTTCCAGAAGAAGCATGAAATTTGTCATCAAACGTATTGTCATTCATCTGTAATTGTCCTAGGAACATCAGGTCATAATGATTTTACTTTTGTAGAACATTCATTTCACAGTTAATTAGAACTCATTCTCAAAAACAAAATCAAATCCTCATCTTTCTGTAAGGTCACTGTAAGAACATACAAAACCCTCCACTGCACTTTGTTATCTACAAGTCTTTGAGGGGCATTTTTTATAAGAACGTGACATTACTAATTTCATAGAATTCAGAATCATTATATAAGTTACTTCTTTGCATTATCATAGGTTTTAAAAGGTGATTTAGCACAACAAGGATCTGCATATATTTATGGGCAGAAAGAGGGATTGGAAGATAGACCTGATTTAAAACGGAGTATAAGCTGCCAAGTGCAATGTTTTACAATGTTTTACTGTCCTATGTAGCAACAAATCATGCATCAAGAGGAATGTAGTTATATAAGAATAGGCTTCGAGTTTTTACCTTTAATCATACTCATAGCATGAAATGAAAGCTTTAGAATTTTGTTTCATATATGGTCTCAGATATTTTTAAGTACACTCTCATTTTTTTAAACCAGAAATTAAGTCATTTCAGAGGAAACAATTCAGAAATATTGCACATAGTGTGACAGTTCAATGGCCTGAAGTTAGCCTCCTTAAAGATTTAATAATGACATCCATATCTAAATATCAAAATGAACTCGCATAACTTGCTATTTTGTAGTTTCTTTGATGTGCTTACTTAAATATTTATCCTAAATGTTGCTAATTTTATGATGTCACCAACCTTTTTGTCATTCATCTGTAATTGTCCTAGGGACATCAGGTCATAATGTTTTTGTTTTTGTAGAACATTCATTTCACAGCTAATTAGAACTCATTTTCAAAAACAAAATCAAGTCCTCATCTCTTTGTGAGGTCACTGTAAGCACATACAAACCCCTCCACTCCATTCTTCAGGCTGGTGAAGTTTAGGGATATACTAATCAAATAAAATTTGTGTAACAGTTCGTCACAGTCATGGTACACTTGGAAACTCGTAAGAAAATAGATAGCAAACACTTCCACTGAAGAAAAGTAAGTACATAAGGTAGCGTATGTGATGCTTAGCTTGATTTAGTCATTCTGTAAGGTGTATGCAAGCATCATAATATCATGTACCATAAATAAAAACAATTTTATTTCTCAATTAAAACTAAGATAAAAAATAAATTAACCTAATACACTTTTCTATAGCTTAATCATTAACATTACAGACTTCGGCAACATGGGCGCTAATATTTGTAATATATTTTGGTTTTTTGACATCATAAATAATGTTACCAGCTCTGAAAAATGCTGTATAAAAAGTAGAAACAAGACTATTTTTTTTCTAAAAATATTTGTACAAGATGATTTTGAGGGTGCAGTGGTGTCAGGAGTCCTTCATCACCTCTCAGTGATGTCTGTTTTAGAAAATTATAGTAGGATAAGGATGGAGAAATAAGGTCTCTCCAAACTCCCTATTCCTTGTTTTCTTCTGAGAGCCTGATGTATCCTTGTTTGGAAACACTGATGCAGTGGGGTATTTACCAGAAAGAAATACAGCGTTTATCAATTTAGGTAACTTTTTTTGCCTCACTTTTGTCATTGATATAATAGAGGAAAGCTAAACATATTTCTTAGGATGTAAAAATTAATTCTGATGGCCGGTGTGAAAGCACCTAGCATCGATCTGATAGCAGCAGAAGTATCCTGAGTAGTAACTTCCCTCTCTGCCATCTGGTTTAGTTGATAAATGTGTGCTCCTGGCTGAATCTGCTAACAAAAACATGCCTTTTCTGTGTGTGGCCAACAGAGGTCAGCAAATAAGACAGTTACCTACAAGGGAACTTTAAAGATTCTAATGTGAGACAAACAATTAGAGATTGAGATGATACTAACATGAAAATATATTATTTTCTCTTTTACTTCACAGCTCATTTGGAGATGTAGGCTATGTAGATTATCTTTATAAAATTATCTTTATAAAAGAGAAATGATTCCTCTGTCAATTTTACTCCTTGCATTTTGCTCTTCTCTAAAAGAAAAATTATATTACTTCCATAAAGCAAAATTTCAAATATCATTCTTGTACATATTCTCATTTGAGAAAGGGATTACTTGCAACTGGACAATATTGTTGGTGTCCCCATTTTACTGATGAGAAAACAGCAGTGTGTAATTTATGTAACACAACTAAAGTTGAACTAGTATTTGAATAACAAACAAATGAAACATGACTGTGATTGACTTCCAAACCTGTGATCTTTTCCAAATATAGCAGGTTATTCAAGTAGATCAGAAGTGAAAGCCTTGAAAGTGAGATCAAATAATTTATTGTGTTTTCTCATAATAAAAATCAGAGTCTCAAATGTTTCTGTATTTAAAAGATAAATGTACAACAGAGACTGAGAATAAAAAAAGATAATCCCTTAAAACCTGTGAGGCTACGTGTGAACTTGCCGGCTCAACTCAGAAATCGCTTTGTGCTCTGTTCTTCAAATGAGTTTGTACCCTTGTCACTTTCAAAGTCAGCTGCATTAAGGAACGTGCAGGATGTTAGACTGCTACTGCATTTGCTCATTGTCAGATTCCCCATGGACAGGGAACATTCCACAACCTGGTCAGGAATATGGTAGCAACCCTATATACCAAAATGGGTCCAAATTCTTTACAAAGGGCAGCAACAATAGCTCAACATATTGAGAGTTAAATCTTTAAGTTCATTTGTGTCGTTCCTATGGGAAATTTAGGGACTGCTTTAGGTGAATGACATCAGGCAGCTTCAATTTGCCAATCCATCTCCTTTTCCCTTTTATTTCTCCCCCAATTCTCCTCTGGAGAGGTTTGGCTTATTTGTTTGTTTTAGATAACGATGTTTATCTCTGATACCTGGAGATTTGGATTTAATTGTTTTAGAATTGAATTCAGTCACTTAGAGTCTTAAAAGCCCCTAAGTGATTCTAATGTGCAATCGGGGTTGAAATTTACTGATTTTGACTAAATTGTTCTTTGTTCTCCAAACCTAAACTATGCTTCAAAATATTTACCTCTGATCACATTATTTTCTTCACATGAACTTCTTATCTTCTGCATTTTGACATTAACCAAAAGAACTAACAATAATTTTACCTTTAAAATTTCAATGTGCCAACTTAGGCTGTAAAGCATTTTCATAGAAGTAGCCGCCTCATATTTTCTTGAAAATGAGTTAGCTACTATGTGGCAGGTAACGTAAAGGCATTTTCATGTATATTTTCTTGTTTAACCAGACACCTTTCTTTCTAAGATGTGGGGTCATAGGTGACGTTGAATGTACTTCCTTGTACCTCTTAAGTTTTGATGTGTGAAAACACAGGTGGCTAGATTTTCACTAGAGCCAAGCATATTTAAGCTAATTGGTGTTTAATTTAACCTGAAATTAATGTTTGAATTATATTAATATTTTCAGTGTCATTTGAAAATCGAAATGAAGAAAGAAAACACAACAGCAAATTCGTCTTGGTGCACGTGAGGGGATAAATAATTCTTAAACCCTTTGACAGACTTTCTTCTTAACTTGCTCTCCTAAAAAAGAGACTGAGCAGAAGATTGTGAGCATTGTAGTCTCAAAATGACACAATGCTTTCGGGATATTGTATTTAATGGATAGGTATTTTTGTTGTGTTTTCTTTTGTTTTTGAGACAGGGTTTCTCTGAGTATCTTTGGACCCTGTCCTGGAACTCGCTTGCTTTGAATACCAACCAGGCTGTCCTCGAACTCATTGAGATCTACCTGCCTCTGTACTGGGATTAGAGGTGTGTTGCCACTACCACCCAGCGTGGCTAGGTACTTCTAATGGAGTCATAATTAATACAATTCATAGCAGATATATAAAATGAAACGCAGAGAGAAAATGTTTAAGCAAGTCTTTAGATATTTTAAAGTAATCTAACTTCCATTTTTCTCAAAGAAGATATGATAATAACACCACAAACGGAATTAGTTATCACACTTTTATTAGAATTTCCTTTTATCAATTATTATATGTGTGTATGTGTGTTGTGTGAGTGTGGGCACCCCAGTAGAGGTCAGAGGACAAGGTGGTGTGTTGGGTCTCACCCTGCAACTTGTTTGAGACAGGATATATTATTTGTTGCTGGGTGTGGAAGGCAGATGGCTCATGAGCTTCCTAGTGTCTGCTCAAAAGAGAGAGTCAGTCTCAGCCTCTGGAAAAGCCCAGGACCTTCATAAGCCTTGACTATGGAACAGGAGATCCAGTTTTGATGAAACGAAGATTCATCTGGTGGACAAGTCAATTACAGAGAGGAATCTCATTTTATCCTGCTATATGGCTTAAATAACAGTGATCAGCTATTATCCTGAGAGGGAATATAACGTTTTAAACCAAGTTATCGAGAGACCTTGGAACAGAGAGCAAACACAAATTGGAGAGCTGGATTTAACCTATGACAACACCAGAGTGAGGGAGCACCTTGGAAGGCAGTTGCAGGGTACAGAAACATGAGATGTTAATGAGATGCCAAAACTTCAGTCTACAGGAAGCTCAGATCAGGCAGTGAATTGAGTAACCCCAGCCTGAGTGGCTAGAAGCTAATTTCATTCACTAAGAAAATAGCACTGGAGCTTGGTAGCCCTGTGTTTGAGATCAGGAGGTAGAGCACCGTCTAGAGCCACCCCTTTGCTGCTGCTAATCACTGCTTTAAATCTTTAGAACTCTGAATTGCATCTCTACAGTACAGTCATTAATAAGAAACATTTCTAATTTAAATTTTAATGTTTTGAGAATTTCATATGTGACTACTACTTACAAAATTTCCATCCTCTCCCATGCTTTACTCTTGAACACATGACCTCTTTTATAAATATTTTTATACACACATACACCATCTCCCAAATCTAACAGTGTTTCCCAAATATGTGTGTGTGTGTATGTGTGTGTATGTGTGTGTGTGTGTGTGTGTGTGTTTAGGGATCACTACATAGGATTGAACAACAAATTAGTAATCTCATCTCTGGAGAAAACTGATTCTCCCCTCAGGACCAATTGATATTCTATGGCTTCTCTATTATGAGTAAAGACTTGAGAAATTTTGCCCAGGACAAGTGAGTTCTTACTTATGGGGGGGTATTGTTAAGGTCAACATATTGTTGAGATATCTTGGGTATAACATCCCCGCCAAGGCTAGAAGACACTATCTAGTTGCAAGTGTTCTGATCTACTAGATACTACATGCTGTCTCTGTCATGATATTCCTTGAGTCTGAGTAGGAGTTGCACTGTAGATGTACCAATGGGACTGGACATCTTATAGTCACGTATTCTCTGTATTTTGACCAGTTGTGAATATTTGTAATACCTGACCCAACCTGCAGCACTTCTCTTTCACTCAGGCTTTAACAAAATGAAATGCCTTTGCTCCACTTCTATGCCTACACTATGTCCAATAAATAATTAAAATAATAATAACATTTTAAAAAAACTAATATTACTGATGGTTAAAAGTTTTGCCCAAAACCACAAAGTTCTCAAGTTTCATTAAGGGCAAAGTCTGTTTGTCTTGTAAGGTCACGAATGTTAGCATTTGGAGAACTTTTGCTAATCCTGGCAAAGTCAGGGGAAACATTCAGTCCTATCAGATGGTAAGTACCAAACTGTATACCTTCATTTCTGCCCACAGGCTCTGAGGTCCTATGGCATCAGGAACTGACTTCTTACATTAAAAAACTAAATTTATACCATTCACTTTTTTTAAATAAAATTTTTTAAGTGAACATACAGAATAATGGTTTTATTATGGACTCTTTAGACATATGTATCATAAGTACTTTGCTCTCCTTTCTTCTGATTCTTCACTGCATTCTTATAGCTGCTTCCATGTTTCCTCTATTAATGCCAGTATTTGTCTATTGCATGTGCTCCATTTATCTTATTTATAGCTCTCTTAATATCTCTGTCTTTCCATCATAATTCTTTTTCCAGCTTCATGACCACACATGCATATCTACAACTATATATATATATGCATTTACAAATATACAAATATATGATTTTAAATTTATGCCCTGTGTGTGAGGAAAAATGATATCATTTTCTTTATGAGTCTGATTTCCAGTTTCATCCATTTCCCTGCAAATGTCATGATTTTGCTTTTTTGTGATGGCATATATTTCTATTGACTGTATTCAAGACAAAGGATTAGGGTAGACAGTGAGATCTGGAAATCCTTTTCCAAAGGTTGCAAAATTAGCATGGGAGAAAAGGCTGTTGGTCAAGAACAAGATGGCCAGTTTGTTCTTTGAGCAGCTCAGGAGAGGGAGCCTCAACTGGCCCCATCCTA
>LOJH01059709.1:0-11228 GCA_001685095.1 Ellobius talpinus
TTATTAACCAATGAAAGTAACACATAGACAGATGACCCTCCTCCATCAAACAAATGCGTCACCAAGTGGAATAAAACAAGTATATTAAGTGACTTCTTAGGATAGTATTTTAAAGTTCTTGGGGTAATATTTGCTGCCTTGATTTAGAGGTGTTGAATAACTATAGAGTTGCTACAGTGTTCCCATTGACAGCTCCAGCGGAGGCAGCCCTCCCGCCATTCTGCGAGAGTACCAGATACACCACTGAAGCCAACCAGGACAAGAACAGTCTTCCGTGAGCTGAATATGAATAACTACCCATGCACATAGAAGAATCAACAAGCCAGTCCCTCCCAAAATGCTATTTTAATTATTTTTTAAATTATCCCATAAAGTGATGGGTTTCGTTATTACACATATGTGTGTGTGATTATATATGTGAACTTTTCATTACCCTTTTCCACTATCTGCCCGTGCCCCACTGCCCCACCCCCATTTTTGGTTACCTCATCCTAAATGGTCCCACCTTTTGCATTCACGTCATATATATTCCATTACCCGCTGTTTTTCTGCCCTTTCCTCTCTCTTTGAAGAGCCCTCCTTCACTTTCCCAATACCCATTAATATCATGAGCCTCCAGTATGGCTTTCTGTGCAGGACTGTTTGAGGTATATTGGGTCTTTTGAACTTACATATAGTTTCAGGATTATTATTCCTAGTTCTCTGAAGAATGAAATTTTGATGAGTATTGCAAATGAATCATTAGATTGCTTTTGGTAGCACAGTGACACTTTTACAATATTAATTCAGCCAATCAAAAGCGTAGGAGGCCTTTCAACCTTCCAGTGTTTCTTTAATTTCCCCCTTCAGCATCTTAAAGTTTACATTGTGGATGTCTTTCATCTCTTCGATGATTTATTCTTGGATATTTTATTTACTTGAAGCTACCCAAAAAGTATTTTCTTTTTCTTTCTCATCATTATTAATATATATAGAAAATCTGCTAATTTCTGTGTACTACTTTCCTGAAAATAGTTGCCAGATCTAAAGATTTTCTGTAGAAATGTGGGATGTTTTAAGTACAGAACATGTCATTTTCAAATAGTGATAATTTGATTTCTTTGCTTTTTATTTGTATCACTTCATGTCTTTCTCTGGACTTATTGTTCTAAGAATCTGAGCACTCCATTGAATAAAAACAATAAGAGTGGACATATTTGTCTCATTGATGATTTCAAAGGAAATATTTTTACATTTCCCCTATTTACTATAATGCTGACTATATGCATGTTGTAGATAACCTTTATTATACTAAGATCACTTCTTTATGTTTATAATTTGAGGGGATTTTATCATGAAGGAATGATGAACTGTGTTAGCATTCACATCATAAGAAATGATCACGTAACTTCTGCACTTCCATGTATTCATGCCACATTGTGGTGTGAAGATGCTGCAGCACCCTTCCATTCCAGAGGGAAGCCAATTTCCAGTGACCTCTACAACATGCTCTTGAATTTTGTTGGAATCTATTTTATTAAGAACACTTGCATTTATACTCATCAGAGAAGCCAGCTAAGAGTTTCCTTTTATTGTTCTATCTTTATTGGCTTCAGTCTAACACTGATTCCACAGAATTGTCTTGGTAGCATTTTTTTCCCTTTCTAGATCTAGAGTTTGCGAGTGCAGCTATTATCGCTTCTTTAAATGTCTGGTAGAATTGATAGTCTCTGCCTTTGTAGATGGCTGGTATATTGAATATTGTTACTTTGACTTGAATTTCTGAGATCATGATTCTAATGTGTCATGGACAGGTTCTTCTCTGGGCACGCCCATTAGAGCTGTTATAACTGGCTCTTGTGTTTGGCTCTATTTCTGTTGACTTGGGAAATTCCAGATTTAATCTCATTGAATAGTCTTTGTGACTTTCACTTCCATCTCTGCTCCTTTTTTTCCTGTGGATTCTTGTATTTGGCATTTTGATTACATCCCTAAGTTCTGAGTTGCTTTGGTCATGCCTCTTCATTTTTTTCCTTTACTGATATTTGAACCTAGTATTTCCATATCCTTGCCTTCCAGTTCTTATTGGTGAAGTCTATTGTTGACACATTCTGCTGTGATTTTTACTTGAGTCATTGAGCTTTTCATTTCAAACATTTCTATTTATAAAAAAATTGAATTTCTTTATAATTGTCTTCCATGCTGAAATTTAACCTATGTTGATTGTCTTCTGATACACTTTGACTTTTCTCTCAAAATTGCTAACTTTCCTCTCCAGGTCCTGGCATGAGTTCTTCTGCCTGTTTGTGTTTTTCACATCATTGATCACTTTGCTAGTAAACTTTTGGAATTTTCACCTAGCATTTTGCCTGTTTTAGTATTTTGCATTTTGAACTAGGTACTTGAGGGTCTGTGTGAAGGAGTCATGACACCTTGTCTTCTCATGCTTTCTGTTTTGCAATTTGACAATCTGTTCCGTGCAAATACTACTCCCACCCTTCCACTCCCTCTTAAAGGAATCACTATCCCACCAAATCTTGCAAATACCCAGATGTGAACCCACCACAGCTGTATGTTGGCCTGAAGCTTCAGCTGCTAGTTCGTTTTCAGTACAGCTGCCTTGCCTCCCTTTGCAATGAGACTTTTGCTTCCTCTCCTGTTTCCAGGGAGCCACAGGTTGGATCCTTGTTTGACCGGGCTCACTTCTCTTGGTATTGGACATCTATCCCTCATTGCTTTTCCAGCTCTTCTATCACTACCTCCATGCATTTCCGAGGTTCCTTCCTTTCCTTGAGATAGAGTCTATGTATTCTTATAGTGACTCTTTTTAACTGGGCCATGGTGGAGCAACTTCTTGCCCACCACCTTGCCTGGAAATTGAGTTAAAAGTCTCTCTTGCAGCTGCTTGTCCACTGTCAATCACCATTACTGCTCTGGCAACCTTGCACAGCTGAGAGGCACTGGGGGACCACGAGCATGCTGAGAGGCTAGCGGCAGTGCATATGTGAGTCTCCAGTTTGGAAGGCACGCAGCAGTGGTCAGGTGAAAAGCTTCACAGGGTGCCTAATTGGGGGAAGGCATGGCCACTCTACTCTGCCATTCCTAAATTAGCTCAGAAAATCATGAGATAAAATAAGTTGTTTATTGTTTTAAATTTATAAGCTTTGAAGTCATTTTTTATACATCCATAGAAAAAGAAGGGACATTTGCCTTTCTTGACTTAGGTAAAAGTAACGAAGACACTGAGGTTGGCTGGAAACAACTGTTCAGACAATGATTATATCAACAAAAGAGATTTTTCTTTGATGGCTTGCTGAAGGCAGTTGGGAATCACATCTCTTTATGGTGCAATGGTTCCTTCTTTTAGGTCCAATATAAAAGAATCTCCTGCTGTACTCAGTTCATTAGTTGTAACAGGTACATGTCATCCACCCCACACCTAAAGTCCCAGGTAAATAGTAAATCATGCATGTTTTTCCCTTATAAAATTTTCCTTGAAGTATTTAGATGTTATATATAAGATATATATATATAAAACTTTATATACAATATTATGTATCATGTAATAATTATTCAAAAGATGTTATATAACAATTATATAGTATATGCTATACGATATATGTGTTATATGTATATGTGTATATGTATGCGTATGTAAAAAAGAAAATAAAAAGCAGAACTGACATTAAATCTAAATTCTATACAAACATAATAAGCATGCCTATATAGAAAATAGAGTATCTCTGAATATATAGAAAAATGTAGAAACTGAACTAAAATGCAACTTCCTTATTTAGGGTTTCTATTGCTGTGAAGCGACACCATGACCATGGTAACTCTTACATAGGAAAAGCATTTAGTTGGGGTGGCTTACATTTTCAGAAGTTAGGCCATTATCGTCATGGCAGAAAGCAAAGCAGCATGAAGGCAGACGTGGTGCTGGAGAAGAAGCTGAGCATCCTACGTCTTGATCCGCTGTCAACAAGAAATGGTCTGAGACACTGGGCATATTTTGAGCATAGGTGATCTCAAAATTCAACCTCACAACACACTTCCTCCCACAAGGCCACACCTACTCCAAAAAGCCATACCACCTAATAGCCACTCCCTAACGAGCTTATGGGTTCCATTAAATTCAAACCACCACAGCAACATTCCTTGGTAATACTAGACAATTTTACTTTGAACAATGCCTCTTCTTGAGAACAGACAGGAATACTATTTTATCAAGAAACTACAATTTGGGGCTACACAGTCAGTCTTGCATTTGACATTTTTCTGGGGAGCTCAATTGAAAGCCTAAGAAAACCCCAAAGCTGAGAAGAAATGTTTGCGAGCAATGCTTAGATCCAGCTGTTCAGAAAAATCACCAATGAACCAAAGCAAAATGGGAAATACACACACACACACACACACACACACACACACACACACACAGAGAGAAACTTTTTAGGAAAACTTCAAGAAAATATCCCTGTGATTTTGAAATGGGCTTCAAGAAGGAACAAAAGCAAAAATGATACCCAAAAAGAGGACATAATTGTCTTCAACAGAATGAATAAGCAATCTACATACTGGGAACAATGTTGCCAGGGGCACATCTGACAAAGATGGTGTACTGACAGGAAGTCCTACTACACGCCAATGGGGAAAAAATAAGCTCTCAAAATTTTAAAGGATGAAAATGAGACATGCTGATAGTCAGTGACAAATCCCTTGACCAAAACCAGCTGATGATAGAAGAGTTTATGTTGGTTTATGGTTCCAGGGGCAGATTCCATAGTTGGCAGAGGGCAATGCAGCAGATGGCTGGAACAGAAGGATGAGAGACCACATCTCAATGTAACACAGGAACAAAAAAAAGAGCAGGAAGTAGGTTGAGGCTATAAATCCTCAGAGTCCATCCCCGTGTCGTCCTTCCTTCAGCAAGACTCTGCCTCCTAAATTTCACAGCCTCCGGAAACAGTGGCACCAACTGAAAACAAAGTGCTTCAAATTTTTTGGAAGTGGTGGTACCCACCTTTAATCCCAATGGGGAGGAAGGACAGTTAGATCTCTGTGAGTTCAAGGCCAGTCTGGTCTACTAAGTGAATTCCAGGACAGCCAGGACTACACAGAGAAACACTGTCTCAAAAAAAAAAGAAAAAAATTGTTTATTTTTAAACAATGTTTATCTCATTCAAACCACAACAATTAGTGACTAAATTTAAGAAAAATTAAATGACAGGAAGATACTATTCAAACAATAAAAAAGAGCTTTAAAAAACAACTAAGATATTAATATTTGGGACAACTGGCATTCTGTTCTTTGCTAGAATGTAAATACAATCATTTTAGTAGACTGTGAACAGTTTTGATAAACATAGATTAACCCTAAAATAGTAGTCCCTCCGCTTAGTGTTTCCTTTTTCAGAAAAACACAACTATAAAAAGCTCATAAAGATTGTAGAAAGCAACATCACTCATCATAGCAAAACATTGAAAAGCACCCAAATGTTCCTGAGCCAGTCAATGAATAAGCAAGTTATGGTGTAGCCACACAATGAAAAACAATACTTGACAATAAAAAATAAATTAAGTACTCATATATGTATATTATTTTCTCTATAAATCCTACTTTGACAAATTACACAAGAAGTGAATTAAGATATGCAAATTTTATCTGACAGTCTGTCGTTGTAGCATGGGCTCAGTTGTAAATAATAGAATCACTTGAGTTCCCCAAGGAAGGAGCTAGGGTAAGCTAACTTATATATACAATGGAAACGTTTTTAGATTACACTGTAACTACGGAATTTATTTTTATGAAAACTGGTCACAATATATTAACTGAACAAACCAGCTTGCACAGGAGCCCAATATCTATACATAATTAATGCACGCTATCATGGTGTGATAATAATGCCTTTGGTATTTACATTTATGTGCATACTTCTACATGACGGTTGTGTTTTATTTGTGCTACTATAATAAGATATAGTACTGGGAACTAGGGGACTTATATGGCAAAGATTAGTTTCCCACCTCTCTGGAGTCAGTGCACTGAGTACATGAGTACATGTTTGTTTGTTTTTTACTCTTCTGATGTGTTAGTTTTTGTTTTATTCTGTTGAATTTTATCTTATTATCATCCCTTAGAAGGCTTTTTTTGTTTTCTAATGAGAGGCAGAAAGGAGTGGATCTGGAGGGGAGGGGAGGTGGGGAGAAAATTGGAGTAGGGGGGTGAAAACTGTAATCAGGATATATAATGTGAGAAAGAAATCTATTATCAATAAAAGAAAAAATTAGAAATTCAACATATGAATTTGAAGAATATGTTACAGCTCAGTCCACAGAAAGCACTTGTTCAAGCATGTGCTTTAAGTGTGTGTCTGTATAACATGGAGGTTGAACAGTAAGAAAAAAATATCCTCTTCTCAAAATGACATTGTTGAAACTTACCTTGTTTTTAATACATGTTAATTGCTAATAGCAAAGAAAAAACATAGACCAATAAAAGTCAATGTGCAAATCAGGTAGTAAAATATGCATAATTACTTAATCAATGACCTGAGTCATAGATGGTCATCAGTTGCTTTTCTTAGAATCAGTTTAAAATGAGCAACTCTGCTCTGCCACAGCTTGGTTTCAATAGCTCTTTTATATAGAAGAGAGAGCTTCCTGTGTCCCAGCTCTCCTCTAAACCCCCAGGAAAGCTCTTTGTCCCTGGGCTACAGTAAGCAAACAATCTGCAAAGACCCAGGTAGTTAATATTTTAGGGTTATGGGCTATTAGTCTCTAGCACAACTGAAAAATATGTGGTACTAGTATGAAGGTCACCCAGCAATACATAAATAAATGATTGTGGCTATGATCCAAAGATTTTGTATTTACAGAATCAGGAAGTCAGACAAAAAAGACTGCAAACAACACTTTATGCTGTGCATAATATAAATAATCAAAATAATATCAAAAATATAAGAAAGCCGGATAGAGTACAATAGATAGGGCATGGGCATTTCAGGACAAAACTAGCAAATTATATAGAATCTATACTTAAAAAATTATTTTGTAGGTATGAAACACTTTACCAAAATGAAAGGGTTATTTTATTATGTTAACATTAGACCTAGAGCAAATAGTATTAAGATATATTAAGAAAAATTTTGTAATGAGAAGATTAACATTTGAGTAACATTTTAAAATTCATATGATAGTTAGGAAAGATGATTTGTTCACAAAATTTACTAATAAGAACTATTTGAGTGTTAAACTGATGGGCTGGTGACCCTATAACTTGTCACTCAAAATAAGAAAATTAGAGGAGGAAAAGTAAAGACAAATATAAAAAATACAATTTTTGAAAGATATAGTCATTAGCCAACAATTTTCTTTCACTGGGCCTATACAAGTTTAATTCAAAGACTATTTCCAAGAATGAATATTCTCTTAAAATAAAAGCATATACACACATTCATTTAGCATATTCATTTCTATTGATTACCCAGGCCTTTAAAATTAACAAAAAATCATTCTTGGAAAATATATTTCTCCTAGTGTAAGCATGTTTTAAGCATATGTTTTATAGTATGGTATTATTATGCATTTATTGATAAATTAAGAATATTCAAATTTGCATTTTACAGATACATTTGAAATTGTCCAACTTTTTAACTGATTCTTCTTTATATGACAATATTTTTAATGAGAAATCATTTTTCAATATATTCCAATTTCATTAAAACATAATTTGCTAAATGGGAAATATTCTTATTTGTAATGTCTTAATGTTGAACTGAGTGAACAGTTAACCCCAATACATTTATAAGTTCATTCAAACTTCAGTATTTATCATTAGTTGGTAGAAGCCCCTGCAGATTCAAAATACATGGATGGTTTTTCCCTTGATACTTAACTGGCATTATATATACATATAATCTACCAAGGTCCTCCTCCATATCTTCTAAATTATCTCATGATTACATATAGTACCAAACACAACGTAGATATCACATAAATGGCTACTGGAATGTGATGTTTGGAAAGAATCTGAGAAAAATGTCTGTGCACATTTATGGCAGATGAACTTTTCTGCATAGTTATGTCTTGATGCTGGTTGGATCTATATGTATATACCCTGTAAGAACAAACTTTACTAACTTCTAATAGCAATTTTTAGAAAAGAAAAATCTTTCAAATGCTTTCCTATTTTTTTTATTTTTTTTTATACTTTACCACATTTAAATGTGAAATACTATCCATTTCAGTCCTTTCTGGGATAAAATACAGATCTATTTGGTCATAAAAAGAATCCCCCCACAAGAAAAAAACTTCACACTTAAATCAAACAAATATATCATTTATAAAATAATGTTTAATTTATTATGATCTTCCTTTTATTTTATTTAAGAGTGCATTAAAATGACTCACTGTTCCTAAATTTGATTTTGAGCTGTTTTGATATGCTTTTAGCTTGATGTTTTAGCATTAGAACTGATATTGTTGCTACTCAATTTATAAATAAATAGGTTAAAATTTTCCTACTGATTTAAATAAGATGTAATAATTTCAGATTATTGACACTCAAAACAACTCAATATTTTGGCCAGGTACTTAGATTTATCTCTAAACACCTTTTAATAGAATACATCATATGTTTCATTGATGGTGGGCATTCATGATGAAAAGAATATCTTCCAGTCAAAATTATTTTGAAGATCTCACCGAAAAAAAAAAGATTTCCACACAAAATTCTTATATCCAGTGATCCTACACTGGGAACATAGTTTAAAACATGGCAATTTTACCAATTCTTGTTTGTACTAACATGTCCAGAGTAAGATCAATAACAAATTATGTATGCTGAATGAATGACAAGCAGGGCATTCCAAGTTTACTCAGTTTTGTTCTTACATTTTTTCCCATTAAATTGTAAAACCATGAATTGAAGTAATGCAACCAACCCAAATAATACTACTTTTAAGTCTTCAAACTTTAAATTTAATCTTACAAAGGTACCCGCCATAATATGAGGTGAGTACACACACCGACAAAATGGTTTTGTTGTTGAATGCTCCAAACATACTAATATAAACCTGGTATCATGAAATTACTGAAACTATTTTTCTGTGAAGCAGCCAACATATTCACAGCTTCTGCTTCAGTTTTCATACATGCACAGAGAAATATGGAATAAAAAATGTACAAGAGGCATTATAAGCAGTCACTTCATCTGAATGATAAACAGTGTTTCTCAAATTGTTGTGTGAACTTCCTTCTGTGTATTAAATCACTATATTCAAGCACTTCTTCCTATACCTATAAATTTTTACATAGATGTTGAAGTCCATGAGTATATCTATTCTGGTTCCTGTGTGGTTATTGATATAGCAGTGGTACCTATGGCAGATAGTAATTATAAACAAATATTTCATGAATGCTACATAGCTGGCACTCCAATGTGTGCTTAGCTAAATCCACATAAAACCTGAGAGGACTTAGAAAGGAATTCTAGACACTAAAAAACAAAGTTTAGCCACTTTTTTTTTCCTGGATGGGCTCTGCTTGCTGGCAGCATGCTGCCACTCCTTTAAGAGAGGTCTTCTTGATTCAGTGGAGGTAGCAAAAAAAATAAATAAATAACCACGATTTCAAACCGGCAGCACAAAGTGCTCTGACTCTTTTAGGAGGCTTAGCATGTGAATGGTGTTTGTGGGCTCAGATGCTTGTGTGCTTGGGTTAGGAGGAAAGTAGCTGAGACCATCCCCAAGGCTCAGAGCTTCCCACCTGGGCAGGCAGTGAAATCAGGTCTACTAGGCATGCACAAGCAGGAGAGCATGGCAGATTCTTGCCACCATACACAGAGATATTTCCAGGCTGCACATTGCTCTGCATGGCAGATTTAGCTTTTACTCACACAAAAAGGGTTTATGTGCTGCATGCTCCTTTTCAGAGTTAAAGTGGTAAGAACACTGCTGCCTGGAGGGTCCCAGAGCTGGCAGTAATGGTACCTCAGCCATTTTGAAAAGTGGAGAGAGGCAGAGCCAGCACCCAGGGCAGCTCTGACCAAGCTGCTTACCATTTTAAAAGCTCTCTAGGACATAAAAGGATTACAGATACACAACAGGACAAATTTGGACATAAAAGAACTCTAAACAAGTCACAGCACTGATAAACACACTTAGGCTTGGGAGAGAGAAGAAAAGAGTAAAGAGGCAGTAAAAGTAATATAAAAGTGAACAGACAGTCATAGATTAAAGGAGTAAAATAATAAATATTAAACTTGTAGAAAAAGTAATAGAGTGAGAAAAATAAGCCACGTAAAGATGGAATATTCACAGAGTCTGGATTATGTATATTATTGTGTTTTCTTTGAATTTTTTGGCTGTGAAGGAGCTAAATAACAGAGAGATGTTTCATTGTATGGACTGCTAAGCTAAACCAACATATATCTTTTAGAGGTATCATGACTTCAGAAATTGGGTCTAAGGATTTATTGCTTTGGAAAAGTGATTCTTCTTTTGTTTCCATAGAGGGTGAGAATTTGTGGAATCCTTTCAGATTAATGTGGTTTGAAGGACCAAGATGCCCCAAAATGTCATCATGAACACCCCAGAGAAATTACTTTGCCCAACCAGAAGCAGAAGAACTACGCCCAAATTCCTTAAATGTTTGTTTATAAAAGTTTGTTTACATTTAAAGGCAGATGTGATATAGATATGAATACTTTACATTGGTATGGATCTTGGTCTCTTGATACAAATTTAAGGTCAGTTTTGTCATATGTATATTTCTGCTTTTGATGAAGATATTGGTGTTTATGCAGCTCATTTAAAAATGCAATATATACTTAAGAAATATAGGTTAATAGAGAATCATCGATGATAGTCAAGCTTGTAGTTCACGTTAGTTAGATTTTCTAGATATTTAGAGATATATTTCAGTTAGATAGGTATTCTTTAACTCTTTCAAAAACTAACAGAATATGGTATTTAAATGGTTTAAGAACTTAGGACTTTTCATGACAGTGAGACACATCCGGTCCTAAGAGCATCAATCAACTTCAAGAGGATGATGGGCACCAAAGAAGCTCTCTTATGGTGTTGGTTAGCCATTTGGGTAAGAAACTACTCTTTCCTGGACTGCTTGATGCTATTCTGTATAAACTGGACAGAGAAGTGACTGCTGAACTTGCCTAAAGGTGAGACCATCCTTGAGGTTCCTGCTTCATGAAAGAGTCTGACAGACATTCTGCAGGACACAGAAGAAAG
>LOJH01059710.1:0-11228 GCA_001685095.1 Ellobius talpinus
TCCTTAGTAATGATAAAAGATAAAGTAGATATAAATATTGTAACTGTAATTATTGCTTGAAACCTGTTCTTTATCTGTAAGTTTACTATGTTAAAATTAAAACCTTCCTTTTTTACTTAAAGAGAAAAGAGGAGGTGATGTGGGATTCACCTTGTATGCTGTGAATACCATTGGTTAATGAAGGATGTTTTTAAGCCTATGGCAGAGCAGGGCAGAAAGAGCTATACAGGGAAAACTAAAGTGAATGCTAGGGGAAAGAAGGGTGGAGTTAGAGTGATGCTATGTAGCCCCACAGAAGACAGACACTGGAACTTTAGCTGGTAAGCCACAGCCATCTGGTGATGCACAGATTAATAGAAATGGGTTAAATTAATATGTAAGAGTTAGCCAATAAGAAGGCAGAACTAATGGGTCAAACAGTGAATTAATTAATATAGTTTCTGTATGATTATTTCAGGGCTAAGTGGCCAGGAACCAACAAGCAGATCTCTCTTCCTACAACAAAATCCAAATATGTCTTATAAAGCACTGCTTACCACTTACTATCTTCTCAGTGCTGTTTATGGTTTCAATACACATCATGGTCACTAAAAAATATATCATACTTCCAACTATTTAAGATATATATGATTTAGAAAAAACATCTAGCACAAAATACAATTTTAGGAGATATTCATCAGCCTTTGAAAGAATGAAGGGGCACTATGAATATCCTAGGACATATTTCACACAAAGCACTTATTCCAATTTCTGATGGAGAGTTAACTTGTACAACTGCATTGGGAACAGACGATGGCAATCATCATGTTTCAGATGCCCAATATCATGGATCAGCAGATATACACTGAATAGAAGCTTTATTTCAACATAGTGTTCTTTAGATTCTCATATGTGCCCACAAGAACACTTGCATTTGTAATCTGTAGACCTGTTGCTGGAAGTCTGGTGTTCTATAATATATGGACAGGATAACAGCAACAGGAAAATTCTTGTTCTCATGAGTTTGCAGGTGTGTACGTTTGACGTTGTCTTAGTTTGTGTTTTCTATTGCTGGGAAGACACCATGACCAACTCTTATAAGCAACTCTTATAAGCAAAATATTTAATTTAGTTTGTTGCTTACAGTTTTAAATGTTCAGTCCAATGTCATCATGTGGGGAGCATTGTAGTAAGCATTCAGATGTGGGGTTGGAGCTGAATGTCCTTATCACTTTATTGGCAGGCAACACAAAATCAAATGACTGTCACAATGAGGGAAGTTTGAGCAAAAGAGACTTCAAAGCCCACCCTCATAGTGTGTTTCCTCCAACTTCACTCTTCCTCCAAAAGGCCACAGCTCTTAACTGTTCCACTCTTTTTGGGGTTCATTTTCTTCCAAATCACCACATTCTTCTCCCAGGTTACCAAAGACTTATAGCCATATTATAATACAGTCAAACTTCAAAATATCACCATAGACCATAACAGTCTCAAAGTTGTTTCAAAATTCAAAGTCCAAGGTCTTCTGAGAGCAAGGCAATCTCTTAACTGTAATCCCCGGTAAAAATCAGATAAAAAAGCAGATGACATACTTCCAACATATAATAGTACAGGATATGCATTAACCATTTCAAAATGCAGGGAAGGGAACATAGCAAGAAAATACTGGACAAAAACAAGCCCCAATACCAGCTGGCAAACTTTAAACTCTACATCTTCATGTCTAATGTCAAAGTGTTCCTCAGATATCCAATTCCATTCAGCATATTTGACTATAACATACTTCTTTCTCTTGGGCTGGTTCCATTTCCTCTTAGTAGCTCTATATAGCACATATCATGGAACTCTATCAACTCCAACATTATGGATTCTTCAAGGCAATCCAGGCTCAACTTGACAACTTCAGTGACCTCTGTACTAGGCCTCCATTCAGGGACACTCCTGACACATGCTTTATTCTATAATTCCTTTCTTCTATCCTTAACTCTAAAGTCAGAACCATGTCACTGAAGCTGCTAAGTTCTGCTGCTTGCTGTGACTGGAACATGACCCCCCTTGTTCAATTATATCTTTACACGTTTTCTGTCTTTCACTGTCTAGGCTTGGTTGTACTGAAACTTGCTCTGTAGACCAGGCTGGCATCAATCTCAGAGATCTCCCAGCCTCTGTTTTCCCAGTGCTTGGATTAAAGATATGTACAATCATATCTGACTCTAAATTTCTTTTTAATTCTTTTTTGCAAGTTGGAAATTTAGCTGGGTGGGGTCTTGTGCTGAGGTCACCACAGCCTTTATTTAATTTCTTAATCTCTTTATTTTCTTGAACAAACAATTTAGTTCTATTCCTCTTTTTGGTGCTCTTTTTCTCCTCAAATATTTTTCCTTGCACAGCTTTTTCCTTTTCATTGTAAGTCCTCATTATAGTTAACATTAATAGTCACACAACAGATTCTATACTAGGCTGTTTTGAGATTACTTCTGCCAAGGAAATTAGTCTAATACTCTTCACTTTAGCCTTAGGCAGAGTCTTCAGACAAGTGTGAAAGGCCACCACTCTCTTCACCAAAATATCACAAGAACAATATCTAAGCAAGATACTAAAATCCTTTTCTGAAACCTCTTGAGCTGGCTCCTGACATTTCAAACCATTATCAGCACCATTGTCTTCCATGGTTCTGTTGGTCCATTAAGCAGTGCTTAAAGCATTCTACTGTTTTCCTAACCCAAAGCACCAAAGTCCATATTATTCCAAGCAAAAGCATTGTCAGGTCTATCACAGCAATGCACCTGTCCCTGGTAACAACTTCTGTCTTAATTTTGGTTTTCTATTGCTAAGAAAAGATACCATGTTCACAGCAGCTCTTATAAGAAATATATTTAATTGAGTTTGTGGCTTAGAGTTTCAGAGGTTCAGTCCATTATCATCATGGCAGGGAGCATGCCAGTGTGCATGCTGACATGGTGCTTGAGCTGAAAGTCCTTATAACTTCATAAGCAGACAAGAGGAAATTTAGTGACTGTCACACTGAGGGAAACTTGAGCAAAAGCCTGCCTCCATATGACTCACTTCCCTTAACAAGGCCACACCTCCTAATACTGTCACTCCCTTTTGGGGCCACTTTCTTCCAAACCATCTGTTTATGAAGAACATTATTAGGCTTTACTTCTCTTATGGAAAAGTGACATTTTTTAATAGAACTCTTCACTGCTGAACTTTCATCAGCCTGTAGAATGCAGTTCTTATTAGTGGCCTACATAAAAGATGTCTGAAAAGGATTTACAGCATTGGAGGATGACCCACTTCTTTGTCCCAGCTGCCCAGAACCAAAATAATCACACAGAAACTGTATTAATTAAATGACTGCTTGACCAATTAGCTCTAGCTTCTTATTGGCTACCTCTTTCATCTTAATTTAACCCATTTCTATTCATCTGTATATCACCATGAGGTCATGGCCTACCAGCAAAGTTCCAGCATGTCTATCTCCAGTAGCAGATCCATGGTGTCCCCTGACTCTACCCTTCTTCCCCACAGCATCCTGTTTACCTTTTTCTGCCTAGCTCTGTTCTCCTATAGCTCTGCTATAGGCCCACAATAGTCCTTTATTAACCAATGAAAACAAAACACAGACAGAAGGACCTCCTATACCATTTGCAGTCTTCAAAATTTATCTACACCTAGATCTCCAAGTCAGATAAATAAAAATTATTTCTTTAATAGAATTCTAGATACATAATACACAGAAGTTTTTATCTCTCATGTTTGATTGTATTTGGTACATGCATCCCATTCCTTATGGTAGCAATAAATCTAAATTTCTCAGGATCTGATTTCTATTGCCTCTCAATAGGAAATAATTGCCAATGGCAGCATTGTCCAGTGCTCTTAAATCTGTCTAGAAATATATTCCCCTTCAGGGATGCATTAAGCCCAATGTATTTGATTATATATAATCATTATTATAGGATTATCATATATCTCTTATTTAAAATTAATCACAAGCCTTAACTCTGTGAATATTTCCATGTTGCTTTATTATAGATATTGTTTTATTTAGAAATTTAAATTTTCAGTTTGGTAAAGTATTTTTTAAAATCATTTTTGTATGATATTTTTGCTTAGAAGCAAGCAGTATTTCTTCATTTGTGAGCAAAATGTTTTTGTTCCAACCCACTAAATTTCTTATTTGTCTCATCAGATAAGAAATTTAATTTGAAGTTTTCTTTCTTGATGAATTTTAACTAAATTAACTATGTATTTAAAGTGTTAGGCAGGAGATTTCAAATCCAACCTAATCTGAAGTGCATATATCCTTGGAAAGTGACACTATTTGTTACCATTTAATTCATCAATTCAAATTTCACTTAAAATTGTAAACAAAACACCAAACCCTTAAATTGTAATTAAACATTTGGTTACCTTGGTTGTAGACAAAAACAAAAATCCTAAATGTGAAAAATAAAAGTTCTTATTACTAACTCCTTTTTACTAGCAAATTGTTAATTTTTTGAATTTCTGTTCTCAAAGCGGTACTATAGTTCTCAAATGATAAATTCAGGGTTTTTCTTTGCATTGTGTTTACATGTCAATTAACATATGTGAATGTAGCCTGTTTCCTTTCATGCTAAGTAGTCAGTGGTAGTAAGCACAGGTTTGGTATGAAATTATTTCTGTTTTTCTTTCTGAAATCAGGTGTTAGATATTATTTTCATCATAACTCATACTTAAGTGGATACACAACTTTCAAATGTTGATATCAATGATCATTGAAAAATTTTCAGGTAACTATATCATTATTTTTAACATTTAAGGATAGAGAAGTATAATAAGAAGCTAAAGAAAATCTTTAAATTCTCACCAGCACTTAATAAGAAACCTACCGTTTTGAAAATAATTCTCTATATCCATTTTCATGTGCTGTGTCGACTTGAGAAACCTTGGGTTTCAAATTATTCAGAAATAATTGGGTTGTAGAGTAGTAGGTATTTCACCAATTTGTATTCAATCAAATCATAAAAATAACTGTCTTTTAGTTATATGTCAGCATACTGTTTAAACCTATCATCCAGCTTTTTACTTCTCACTTCTCTCAGAAATACAATAAAATATTCCCTTTCCCTAAAGAAGAATAGTTAATATACACAATACAAACTAAACTTCTGCTTCATGTATTTGGACAGCATACATTACTGAGCAAATGTTTTCTTACAAATTATTCCATGATAGAGATTTCACATTATGCAATGACTCAAACAGAGCACCTGAAATAGTTCCTCATTACATCACCAGGCCTTCCTTTGAGAACTGTTGCTATAATGTTCCTCAAGACTGACACATTTGTCTCATACTATGTCAAGGTATGTGTATAATAAAGATGAAAGTTTTATTATTATGTGTATTTGTATATGTGCTCCTGCATTCATGTACATGAGTACTGATATTTGATACTAGGGTCAAAGAGAGGCTGTGTGCTAAGCAAGTGTTCTATTGGACCCTTACACTCCAACTCGATAGTATTATAATAGAAACAATGGTTATTATTTAAAACCTGTAAAAATCCAATTTTCTACAAGATTCAATTTATTGGTATAATGAAAATTTTGATAGAATTTCATTTTGTCATTTTAAGCAGGTAGTTTAATTGAAACTGTTATTTGTGTTTAAATAAGTTTTGCAACTAATATTTCCAGACCTAGTTTAGATTAGTCATTTTATATTCAAGGATGTTTCTGGTATTCTTGCCAGGTATCTGATTACTAAAAGACATGCCCAGTAATTCTGCTTAAAACAGAGCTGACATACAATTTTAACCAAAACACTTCTATTGCTGATAATAAGAACTGACAATAGTTTTTGGAAATAAAGAATGTGAGTAATTAAACAAAGGGGTATTATTCTAAGAATGCTGTCAATTCATAAAATAATAAGTCTACTTATTGTAAAAAAATTAAAATAATTATAAACAACAATTTATGTACAAAGACAAACAAGACAGACACTAAAGAAAATGTGATTACTGAAAATTTTATTGAGAATTTAAAGATTTCTGAGAATTTAAATTACAGATAAAATATTTACCCAGAACAATTATACACTCTAAGTTATCTATCAAGTAGGTAAATTGTGTATTTGTATGTGTATGAGTGTGTGTGCATGTGCATGTAACAGTAACAATTAAAAAATAGAAGTTATGAATTAGAGAGGGAGGTTGGGGTGAGTGAGTCACAGGACAGTGGCAGAAATGGAAATGATATGGATACATCACACATGTAGAAAATTCTCAAAAATATTGTTAAAGAAATAAAAGAAATTAAAGGTAGCTTAGGAAAGTAGAAAGTATATGGTAAAGTAAATAATAAGATAAATCTTGAACAAAATAATATATGGATATCAATGAACACAGGGAAGACTTTTGATTCTGGTATTATTAGTCTACACATAGCTATTATTACCAATCTGTACTACCAGGCTCAGTTATGAGTATATTTATGTGAAATATTAAATGGCTAAAATTTAACCTTCTTCATTGTTGGTGGAAGTTGTTTACTTATTGGCCACCCAGACCCAAAATAATCCCACAGAAACTGTATTATTACAACACTGCTTGGACTATTTGCTCATGCTTCTAATTAACTAGCTCTTATATATTAAATTAACTGATTTCTCTTAATCTGTGTATCACTACATGGTTGTGGCTTACCAGCAAAATTCTGTTCAGTATCTGGTGTCTGTCTCCTGTGGTGGTTATATGGCTTCTCCTTGACTTTGCCGATTCTCTCCTCCTCTATCTGTTTGGAATTCCCACCTTGCCCTATTCTGTGCTGCAAGAGACCCTATGCAGGTTCCTTGTTAACCAATGGTATTCACAGAATACAGAGGGCAATCCCACATCATCTCCCTTTTCTGTCTAAATAAAAAGGAAGATTTTAACAAAGCAATATTACATACATCAACACAGTTATTAAACAAGAATTATAATTATAATATTTAGTCCATTTACATTTGGAAAGTTAAGGAAAATACTCTATCATCTATCCTATCATTGTGAGTCTAAAGTTTTATGTCTATTCTATCTTTTATCATAACTAAGGAAAACTATAGCTACCTATTCATCAACTCCTTCAAAGACTCCAGAAGGGAATTATTATACCTAAGTAAATAGGAAGTACATTGTAAGCAACTTACAAAACCCTATAATTGACTGAGACTTCTCACTACCTGGACAGTCAGCCAAAGTTCTTCTGTAACTTTGGGGCATCCATTTTCAGCCTACAGTCCCACAGTAAAGAGCAGAATTTTCCATGCAATGGGAAATTTCAAAGACAGTTCCAACTATACTGTCATTTTGTCAGTCACTTTCTTCTGTGTCCTGAAGAATGTCTGCCAGACCCTTTCATGAAGTAGGAACCCTGAAGAATGGTCTCACCTTTAGGCAAGTTCAGCAGTCACTTCTCTGTGGGTCCTGCATATCTAGTTCATATAGCATAACTTCAAGCAGTCTAGGTAACAGCAGTTTCTTGCCCAAATGGCTAATCAACTCTATAAGAAGCCTCTTGGATGCCCATCTTCTTATTGAAGTATATTGGTGCTGCCAGGAGCAAATATGTCTCAAAAGTCTTAATTTCTCAAAAAATGCCAGATTCTATAGGTCTTTGAAAATTTAAAGAATATCTGTCCATCTGAAATATATTATTGTATACTAGAAAATTTAACATGACTACAAGCTTGAACTATTATAGATGACTATCTATATTTCTTAATCATACATTACATTTTTAAATGAGCTACACAAACACAATAACTTCATCAAGAGCAGAAATATACATATAACAAAATTGTCCTTAAATTTGTATCAATAAATCAAGATCCATAGCAATGTAAAATATTCATCTCTATAGCATAACCCCTTTAAATGTAAACAAACATTTAAAAACAATCATTGGAAATTTGGGTGTATTTCTCTCCAAGCTGCTCCCTGCTTTTTGTTTGGTGAGGTATTTGGGGGTTTTATGGAGGCCTTTCAGGGGGTCTTTGTCCTTCAAACCACATTAATCTGGAAGGAATCCACGGGTTTTCTTCCTCTGTGGAAACAAAAGCAGAACCTCTTTTTCAAAGCAACATATGCTTAGACCCAAATTTTGAAGTCAAGATACCTTTAAAACATATGTGTTGGTTTACCTAAGCAGCCTGAATAATGAAATATCTTTCTGTGTTTAGCTCTTTCCCAGTCAAAAGAGTCAAAGAAAACAAAATAATATGCATAATCCAGACTCTTTGTATCTTCTATATTTACATGATTTATTTTTCTTTACTCCTTATATCTATGATTGTCTGTACTTTGTCTCTTTAAAGCTGAATCTGTCTTTTTTGAGTATCTATAATTATTTTCTGACCAGGAGCACTTTTTTTGTTTTTAAATGCTAGGACCAACTTTGTAGTCCTGCCTGTTGGCTCCTTCCAGTCCAACATGGTGAAAGCTTGTTCACTGCCTCTGAGAGTCATGCACTCTGCCCCAGCTCCAGTGTTGCATTGGGTCTATGTCTCCATATACAAACTAATACCATGCTGCTCACATGCTTCATTTAAACGTTCCCAACTGAACCTTCTGAAAAAGACAGAGCCATTTATGCAGACAAACCAGGAAGCCACCGTTTTTAAAGAAGCTGTGTAGTTTTTGTGGCACCTCTCCTAAGGGAGCCATGGTGCCCCTGCTCACCACCACCAAACAGAGCCCATACTATAAGCCTGTAGGCTGAAGATGAGTGCCCCAATGCTACAGAAGAACTATGAGTGACTGTCCAAGCAGTGAGATGTCTCTGTCAATTATAGAGTTTTGGAAGTTGCTTACAATGCACATCCTGTTAACATATGTAATATTCTATCCTTCAGGAGTCTTTGATGAAGTTGAAAAAAGATAGTTATAATTATAGCTTTCCTTAGCTATGATAAAAGATAAAGTAGATATAAATATTGTAGCTATAATTCTTGCTTGATACCTGTTTTGTTGTATGCCATCTAACTATGTTAAAGTTAAAACCTTCTTTTTTCAGACAGAAAAGGGGAGGTGTAGTGGGAAGTCATTCTGTGTATATCTTGCTTTTATTGGTTAATGGATAAAGAAGCTGCTTGGGCCTGTGACAGGGCAGAATAGATAGAGGCAGGAAAGCTAAACTGAATGCTGTGAGAAAGAAGGTAGAGTCAGAGAAAAGCAATGTAATGCCACAGGAAACAGATTCTAGATGCTGGATGGAGCCTTATGGGTAGGCCACATTCATGTGGAGACACAGATTTATAGACATGGGTTAATTTAAGATATAACAACTAGCTAGAAATATACGTAAGCTGTATTTCAAGCAGTATTTTAATTAATACATTTTTCTGTGTGATTATTTCAGGTCTGAGTGGCCAGGAAATGAATGAGCAGCCTCCACCTACACTTCATGATGAATTCCTCTCATTCATTCACTCGTATATAAGTTATTAAGCATGCATCATACAAAGTTACTCCTATGTCTCCTTCATTATTTGGAGATGTCATTAGGATCACCTTCATATATTTTAGGAAGTTGCCACTGCACTAGTTTTCCATACCACCCTTCAAATGCTCCTCTATCCTAGTTGTCTCTCCATTAATTCCTTCCTTCAATCCCATCTCCATTCCCCCTTCCCACCTGATTCTCCTGTTCTGTCCCTGATCCTGTCCATAATTCACCAATAAAATCCATAGTGGGTATTTTTTTCTCTTTGATTCTTTACTTTTTAGGGGTCCTCTACCCATTTTCCAATAACTACATGTAGGCTTATTCTTTCTTATTAATGCCCAGTCGTTGTTTGGCTTGTTTCTCTCCGGGTTTTCTTAACTTCAATTATTTATCTACCCTATGCCACTAAGTTTTTATCATTTTTCTGTGTGTTTTTCCGTACATATTACTCCATGGCTTGATGTGTAGCTGCATGACAGTCCTGGAGTTTTCTTTTCACTTCTTGAACATCTCTTTCTAGATTTTTCCTAATATTTATTCTCTTCCTGACAGCCTCATCTAGCTTTCTTCTGTCTTGTTATTTGCCTTTCAGCTTATAATTGACCAATCAGATATTTTAGACATTCAAAGTTACACAGCTTCACAGAGTTAAACAAATGCACATAAAATAATTCATTACATCTTTCATCATTAAATAAATATTTTACAGCATAAAAAAGCACATCTTCAACTAATATTCTACAACAAAAATCTATTCTATTTTCCCTTCCCAGGGAGATCCATGAGTCCTTTCAATGCCTTCTATATACCTAAACTCTCTGGGTCTACAAATTGTAGCATGGTTATCATTTATTTTATGGCTAATAAACACATATAAATTAATAGATAACTTATTTTTTTCTGGGTCTGAGGTACCTCACTCAAGATGAGTTTTTCTAATTCCATTGGAATACAGATTTCATGTGTCATTTTTTAATGGCTGAATAATACTAGATTTTGTAAACGTACCACATTCCCTTTTTCTATTCTTCTGTTTAGAGAGATCTAGGTTATTTCAAATTTCAGTCTAAATAGAGCAAAAGCGAATATGGTTGAGCATGATTGTAGGAAACTGAAGTGAACTTTGAATATATGATCAGGAGTTGGTATACCTGGGTCTTGAGATAGATAGGTTTTCATCTTTTGGAGGAAGTCACTTGTTAGTGCCTGACCACTTAGCCCCAAAATAATCACACATAAACGATATTATTTAAATCACTGCTTGATCCATTCATTCTCGTTTCTTATTGGCTATCTCTTACATATTAATTTAACCCATATCCATAAATCTGTACATCACTATGCACTTGTGGCGTACCAACATATTTTCAGCACATCTGTCTCTGGTGATGGCTCTATGGCTTCTCTCTGATACTGCCATTCTTTCTTCCAGCATTCAGTTTAGTTTTCCCTGCCTAGCTCTGTTCCCCTATAGGTCTGCTCTATGCCCAAAGTAGTTCCTTTATTACCTGATGATATTCACAGCATACAGAGGGGAATATCACATCACCTCCCCTTTTCTGTTTAAATGAAAAGGAAGGTTTTAAAGTGAACATAGTAAAATTACATATAACAAGACAGGTATCAAGCAAATATTACAGTTATAAAATTTGTATCTACTTTATCTTTTATCATAACTAAGGAAAACTATAACTATAACTCCATCAAACTCCTAAAGGATATAATATTACCTAAATAAACAGGAAGTGCATTGTAAGCAACTTCCAA
>LOJH01059712.1:0-11227 GCA_001685095.1 Ellobius talpinus
CTCTAGCTAACTTATTGGCTTTGGGTATATAAAAGGAAGTACACACTTAATGAAATTCCTATATGATTAATTATAAGCATGGTCAAAAACGATCCTAAGTTATTATGTCAAATCAATGAATTCAATTCAACCATTACAACTTAAATTAGCTTCTCCAGTAGCCAAAGAGGTGCCATTATTGATTTCCACAAGTGTCACAAATTCTCTGTGAAATAAACCAAACCTTTGGGAATAAGTGTACTCCCTGAAGCTGGAAAGATGGCTAGGTGATAAAGAGCACTTATTGTTCTTACAGAGAACACAGGTTTTTTTTTCCTAACACATATATGACAGCTCCCAACTGTCTCTAACTACAGTTCCAGAGACTCTCATACTCTCTTTCTGGTCTCCACGACATGCATATACCACACAGGCAAACAAGCAGGCCCAGCCCCAAACACAAAATAAAAATATATCTTACAGCATACTTTCTGGATAAGTCTGATCATTCCTATTTTCTTAAGTATTTATCCTATAAATATTGGCCCTCAGTATAGATGAATACCAAGTTATATGGTCACTAATTTACTCTTGTGCAATTTTTTTCTGTTTTTTATGGAGACAGGTTGTCTCTGTAGATTTGCAGCCTGTCCAGAACTAGCTTTTGTAGACCAGGCTGGCCTCAAACTCACAGAGATCCATCTACCTCTGCCTCCCRAATGCTGGTATTAAAGRCATGTGCCACCACTGTCAGGCTTCTTGTGCATTTTTTTATAACTACATAAATTCTCTGCCTTAAATTAATTAATATCAATCACCCCAATATTCATTTGTAATCCTCTGGGTTTAATCTGTTATTTTACATGACTCACTAGATAGGATGTTTTATGGTAAATCATTAAAAAGCAAATGTGAAGTTAGTACAAAGTAAAAGAAATGTCTGTTTCAACACCCCCCCAAAAAAAAGGACTGGTAATTCAGATACCAAGAAATTTACATAAATGCAATAAGTAGCAACCACAATCAAAGTCATGCAAATGAAATCCATAAATCTAAAATAATATTGAACACACAGTCATCACTTGGAAAGTACCTCTGAGATTATTTCCTTGTCCACAACATTTGAGCTTGTTGAAAGGCCAACAATCTGTAGTTCTTGATAGGAGCCAAGTCACAATCTTAGGCCTTTTGAACAATGTACTTTAACAAGTCTCAATTTTGATTTGGGGTCTTCATTCATGAATGCTGGTTCATTGAAGTTATGTTGAGCCACCTTTGCAAATGCTTTTTCCCATTGTCAATTCCTGGGTCATTTATATTCTTTCTCACTCAATAGAGCTTCACCAGCTCCATCTATTTTTTTCTAGAGAAGTGTTGATTGAAAATTCTTACATAGTGTTAGAATAGACTCTTCCTGTACTTGTGTATCCTTGACCATTAGCCCCAATGTCATTATATGGGAACAAATGAAACAGACAGACTACTCTCATCTCATTTTTGTAGCCTCTTGGTGTATGCATCATAATAATTGACTAAAGGCTCATTGCTACTTCCAATTGGGTTCAACATTCTTTTGATTGGTACAAGATGCATGGTAGCTCAAATCTCTCTTAACTCTTTGGAATGTTAACATAGGAAGACAAGGTGCTCAAATCATTTAACTAGTGGAGATTACTCACCAGAAAAGCCTGTTGCATCTCACTCAGCAATAGAAATAAGTAATATTAGGGTTTTGATGGAAAAGGTATTGGGTGAAATTGAAAATAAACAACTGTCAAATGAGATTTTTCTTTTAAAAAAATAAAAGGTACAGTTTATGTTAAAAGGAGTCAACATCCTATCTGTGAGGTTAAAAAAAAACAACTTTGGGAATTTCTGGGTTAAAAGTAAAGAAGTTTGTACTCAGTAGATCCCAAACTGCAGTTTGGCATTGAGGATCAAGTGGAGGCCTATCATAATTGTAGTTATATGACAAGATCTAACAGTTAAGAGTCAGGTACTTCAAACTTTATTATTTCTGATACTTGAGTCTGTGACTCAAATGCACTAGTATCTCAGTCTGAGCTGAAAATCGCAACTATGAAATGTCCTTGGATTTATACTGTGTGTAGACCTGCATATGTTTTAGTTTTTATTTCTTTATTTTATATAAATATTTTTTAAATGTACTATTTTGTCTAGTCTAAAATAAAAGCCTTCATTCCTTTTACCTCCTTGACAACATGACTCACAATTGAGAACAAATAGGAGTATCTTTGCGTGCAAATAAAGACTGACCAGAAATTCCAAGTTCTGCTGGAATGTACTATCATATGACTCTTAGAGATTTCCTCTTTTAGATTTTTAGGTTGGAGGATTTTAAAAAGGATTGTTCCCAAGTATTGCCTCTAATTATATATTTAGAATTAGTTGAGAATCCAACTAAAATATTATTATTTTATAAAAAAATATTCATGATATAAAACATGAACTTACATTTTCAATAAATTATTAATAATGTTTTTAATTGTTTAAAAAGTCTAATAACTATTTTTTGGCAAAGAGCAAAACAAATCTTATACTGGATCTATTGCTACATTACTTTTTTATGAAGTTGTTGATTTATACTATTGAAATAAAAGTTAATTTTGACAATAAGACAGAGAAATATAGTACCTTCCCCTCTCCAGGAGTAGTGGCTTTCTTTTCTTGTCACCTTTTGTGGAGCCCTCTGTTCACACAAGACCTAGTTCATAGAGAAGAGGTGTTAAGGTTATTCAGTGCAGGGGAATTTGGGCACTGCATCTTTTGTGTCTAGTGCCTTCAGCAATATGGACTTACCTCCCTTATAGAGCTAAAGAAATAATCAACTAGATAAAGAGTAAGTCAACAGAATGGGAGAGAATCCTGCCAGCTATAATCTGACAAAAGATTAATATTCACTACATATATTTAGAAATCAAAAACCAATAAAAATTATCTTTTTTAAAAAGTCTAGAACCAGAATATAAATGTCTCTAAAGAAAAAAAATGTCTAAGAAAATAACCCCTCCCTAAAAAACTTTGTCAACACAAGAAATTATGTTAAATAAAAGCAAAACAAATCTGAGATTTCATCTTTCCCCAGTTGGAAAGACAAAGAATAAAGGAACAGATGCTGGAGAGGATGCATGGTTGGGGAAGAAGGGAAACCTCATTTGTTGGTGATTTACTGGAAAGTGATATATTCAGTGTGGAGAATTATCAAAACATTAAAAGTATATCGACCATATGATCAAGATATACTGCTTATTGAATTTACACAAAATGCTGGACATTCTACACCATGTATACTTGTTCAAACATGATTTTTTTCTACTCTGTTCATAAAATCTAGGAAATGGAAGCAAACTAATTGTCTTAAAATGAACAAGGGCATGGTAAAAATAAGGTATGCATGAACTATGGAATGATGTTCAACTGTAAAGGAAAATGAAATCACACAATGTTGGCAAAATGGATGGAAAGAGAAAATGTTCTCTCATTGGAGGCTCCTACCTCCAACTCTTCAGATATGAGTACATATTCTGGAGTAAGTACAGGAACATTAAAGTAAAAATGGAGCATTGCCTGGATAGCAAGGTGGAGAAACAATAGAAAGGGTAATAACAGTTAATCTTATTGGGAAAATGTGAAAAAGGGATAACTCTAATTATCCTAAGAGAGATATAAAATATGGAAGATGAGTAACATGGCTGTAAAATTTTATGAAAAATAACCTAATTGTTTAGAATCATGCTATTATCTATTTAGGTTAAAAACCCTTTAAAACATATAAATATGTATATAAATATGCATCCATAGTTTAAATGTAAATTTCCCTTCTGGAGATCTAATGTTACCTCTACGAGCCAAGGAGCACATAACAAAATCCCCAGCACCAGACATAAAGAACCTGTCTTTGATTTGTGGGTCTGGGTTATCCAAGAAGCTTCCCAAACATACAGGGTATTGATATTCCACTTGATTTGCCTATCAATAGGAGAAATATAAGAACTCTATTGTTAATATTTTTTGAGTTATGAAAACCTACAAATGTGATTTACATTAATGCCTAATAATTTTCTGATTCCTCTCAAGAATTTGTGTATTTACCTGCATTGGAAATTTCCAAATGTACCTCACATTTCATCTCTGTAGATGAAAGTAATGTTTCTACCTTTAATATAATTCTCTCCCTCTAGTCTTCTTTCAGGTTGTGAACAACTTTAACTCAGTTCCTCATTACCACTTCATATTAAAATCATATATAATATGAATGTTTGAAAATTTAATGAATTAGTTAATAAGTGAGAGAAGTTACAGGACAATTGATATGTTGTAATATTAAATCTTCCTAATTAGCAAGATTAGCCTTGATATTAAGGGAATAATCTTACCATATTTGTGGAGAGTATTTCAATTTTTTTTCAAACTACCATTTTATGTTAACCTTTATAATAATGCTTGGACTTATTGTTAAAATAGTAATAACTTCCATCTCCGTCTTAATTTCCATATGATGGTAATGATTCTATTCACAGTCTGTTCTAGCTGTTTGCTTCAGTTCAAGATTCATTGTTCATAGTAGACATTTTATTTTATGGTGTTTGTATATTTCATTAAAAGAGTATTTTGTAATTATATTTTGTGTAAAAACTTATATACAGTAAGCTATGATTATTTACTTTTCCCACTCCATATACTCTCAGATCCACATCTTGATACCTTCCCAACTTCTTCAGGTTTCTCTGTGTGTGTGTGTATTTGTGTGTGTGTGTGTGCGTGTAAAGCAATTAAGAAAAACAAACATAAATCAGATTCACTCACTAAACATAAAACAGAATTCACTCAGTTAAAAAAATCACAAAATCTTCTTTGTGTTTGAGAAACATTGCTGGTCATGAAACCTGTTTTACAATGTGACTGAGATATAAAGGGACACTCAAAAATAAGAAACTGATTTTTCCTGTACCACCAGGTATCAGTTTCAAACAGCTTTTGGTTAGTGATGGGATGTTATGCCTTTTTCCCCTTCTCACTACTGGGAATATAAACCTCGTGGATTTTGTGTGTGTTATCCCAGGCTCTCGGAGTCCATATATTTCTAAACACAGCTGTGTCTGGAAGTCCCAGTTTCCTTTTTGTAATTAAACCACCTCTGTCTCTTACAACTATTCTGCTTCTTCTTTGCCATAGATCCCTGGGCAATGAGGAGTAAGTTCAATAATGATATCCCATTTTGTTTTGAGAGCCCCAAAGCCTCTCATCACATGCTCATTTTCCAGTTGTGGTTTGCTATGAGATGATGTACTAGTATATGGGCATAACAATTTGGAGTAATAAGCAGGCATTTTATTGCCATATTCTTTACCTGAATAACACTAGTATATTGTTTCCTATATTTCCATGAGGAGATAGACTCAGGATCGTGGCTCTTTTGTGGTTAAGTTATGGGTTTGATCTTAAGGAGTGACCTTAAATCAAAAAAAAAGTGCTTGGTTATTCCCATAATACCTGTGCCACAACTGCACCAGTTTGTTTAATAGGCATGTTACTATTGTAGGGTACATGGTTTATAGCTGTGTGTTATTGATGATTTTGTTTCTCTTCCTGTAGTGTGCAAAATATCGGTCATTACCATCCATTAATAATAGCAATATTGTGGGGAACATGGTGAAAACCATCACATGGATAGTATTGGAAAAGTAACTGAGAGCTAAATCATAATCTATAGGAAGGTAGGTGGGCAGGCAGAGAGAAAGACTATGACTGACTTGGCTTTTAACAGCTCAAAAACCACTCCTTGTGGTAGACCTTCTCCAACCTACCAGTAGAAGACCGCATGTCCTTATCTTTTAAACAAGTTCTTAAAGTGGGCACTAAGCATGAAAATACGAGAACCTATGGTGGCCATTCAATCCACCATAATCCTCAAAAGTCTTTTAGTATTAAGTGTCTCTCTCTATATTCCTCCCTCTGCTCTGCATTCTATACCCCTCCCCATTTAATCCTTCTTTTCTTGCTTCCTCTTTATCTGTTTTTAAGGGTCTGTTATATTTCTCATTTCTTAGGAAGAAATGGTTGTTAGCTTTTAAGCTTTAGATACGTGTGCTTTAATCATAATGAACACAGAATTTAGGTAACCAGTAAGAAAACAGAGAAGAAGATGGGAGCATATATATTGGTCGATGTCAATTTCAATATTCCTGTGGGAATCCTGAGATTATACTCTGCTTACAATCTTGCCTTTACTGTGGGGATTTGAACTCAAGTCCTCATATTTTCAATACTTCTCTTTTACCCAATGAGCTAGCTTCTTTCCCACTTATATACAATTCCATAATTAAAGGTAGACATTAATTAATGTCTATGATAAAGCCATTATTAATAATATTTATATTTAATGACTATACATTTAAGGTGAGAAAATTTTCTGACAAAGGAATAGTGGGAATTTATTGTAACTAGATGATCAACTTCTGGAAATTTATGCCCACATTCTCATTAAGTAATTTTATTCTTCTTAATTTCACTTGTCCTGACAACATGTTCTTTCACTAATGATTATGGTTTTTTAATTTTTGATTTAATAATGAAGTCCAGGTTTGTACAGTAGGTCAATAAGGAGAATTATTTGTCTTTAAAGAACAAAGGATTATTTTATAGCCCTAGAACCTACAGAAAGAAGGTGATTGTGATTGAAAATGCTTTTATTCATGATGATTAGGAGGCAGACACATCAAGATACATTAACTAGATATCAGACAGCATAACATATTTTCTCACATCCAGGAGAGTTTAATAAGTCAGCCAAAAAGCAAACAAACAAAAAAGGTGAATAATATGAGAAAGAATTCCTAAGGTTGTTCTTTGACCTTCACATTCACATGCACTCACATGGGTCTTTGTGAATCAAACCAAAATACAAACACACACAGATACACATGCACGTGCACACAGACACACAGACACACACAGAGAGAGAACTGAGAGAAAGAAATCTAAACTTATCATTTGACCAAAGGAATATTGAATAAATTAGCATAAAGTAGCCAACTCACAAGATATCAAAAATACCTAACTACTCTTCCATAAATAAAAGTGAAAGGACTAAAATCTTCCTAAGTAGAATTCTGACTCTTTCTCAAGTACATATGAGCACATCTAATTCTGAAATTAAAGTGTACTATCAATGAACTCAATCATATCAGCAGAAACAACTCTCCACAAGCATTTGAAAATGTTCTAAAAATTGTTAAATGATTCTGTTTCAAGTCCGAATTGATAATTCTTTACAATAATTTGAGAATTCAATGTTGCAAGTACCTCAACTACAGTGATTTATAATTTATAAAAAATCAGTTTAATGTATGAGGGAAAAAGTAATTTAATTACTGAGTACTGCATTTTAAATAAGAAATATAAGATCGATGGATTTGAACTCTTGGTCTTCAGTCACTATCCCTGTTAGGGGAGGATATAGAATCTTTAGTATGTAGGTCCTTGCCAGAGAAAGTACATCAATGAGGGCAAGACTGGGAGTGTATAGCCTGAGTCTACTTGACTTTCTCTTTCTGCTTCCCATATGATAATTGTGGTATGATAACCCAGCTTTCTGTTATTGCAACCATCCTATGTCTTACTAGTCATTATGGACTTTTTGTCCTGAATGGTAGGTCAAAATAAACAGGTTATTCTAAAAGTTGCTTTTTGTTCTTGTTATTCATTACATTATCATCAGAAAGAGCAATAGCAACAATGAAGAATCAATGCATTTTACAATGAGTTTCATTGTAAAAGGTGATAATCTAATGTTTAATATATTTTGTAAATGCACATGTATACAGCTATTTGTAATTTCCTTTGTGCAAGTTTTTATTTAAGACTGAACATCCTCATTCAGAAGCTACATAATTAATTAATGAGGCTGTTAAATTATATGTCAAGTAAAGGTAATGGCATGGTTTCAAACCGAAGGCAAAGCCTGAAATCCAGGAAAACAATGATATTAAACTTTAGTCATGGTCTGTCTCCACACTTTAAGGTATGAAAGCAAAAATTCTCAGTTCAAAGACTATCTTGTTCAGAGAAAGAATTTTATGTTATTGTACTTGTCCTAATTGTGGCTTAGTGGTATTGATAAGGCTCAGTCATGTTGAAGCATCTGAAATTCACTAAGTCTGTTGGTTCAAATGTCAACCTCATCACCAAACATACAATTTAGAATAAAGTTTCACTGAATATGTGGGACCACATAGTATAGTGATATTGATATGTTGAATTAATAATCACATATACTAAAGAAAAGATTTCCATCATTTTGATAATCTTACCTAAAAGTTTTTGTTCCCATAATGATTTACAGAAAAATAGAATTTTCTTTAAAGATTTACATATCATATGTTTTCTACATGAAAAAGTGCATATAATATTGATACTTTAGATTTTCAATACTAGAAAAGATATAGACATTTTCACTATTATGTTTAACATTAAATATGTAGTGATTATGTTTTATTAACACAAGTTCTTAAAATGGGTCTTTTTATATTTTGAACAGCTGAAAATGTATACCTTATTATTTTCAAGATGACTTTGGTTGTAAAGAATATTTTTTTAATTATGACTGTTCACATTTAAACATGCATTTATGCATTCCAATGCTATTTCAAAAGTAAAAGAGAGTAAGTTAAGATACAGAAAGATGATTTATTTCAAAATTTATACTAGGAATTTATCCTATTACAAAATTTTCATTGACTTCTTTTGTCATAATGAGTTTTTTTAAAATGTTTTCCTTACGAACTGGTTCCCCAAACACAAGACCTTCAGTGAAAAGCAGAATATCCCTATACACAGTGGCTAAAGAAGAAAACATATTCTAATGCTCACAATGCTGCAGAACTGCTAAATGCTCTAGAATTGAGGCTGGGCTTTGCAGAGTTTGTATTGACTTTGGCACATGCATTCATCTTGCCCTTCTTCACACACTGACTACAGTATGGAAACCTCAACTTGGATGATTGGTTCTGTTTAATGTTTATTAAACGGTGGTAATTCAGCATGTGCAATTTAACAAAATTTCTTCAGTCCAAATATACAGTGAAATTGTATAATACCTCATGGACTTAAATCAACATCTGGAATACCCTCATTCATACTACATTATCATTGTTCCAACTCAGAATTTTAAGTGAGATGTAAGAGCAAGAAAAATAGAAGCAAATCCAATTTTTGCAAAGAAGCTTCCAAAGATGTGGTTGTAATTCCAGGTGTGGTAGGATGAATAGCTGAGGATGGAGAGGCAAAGTTCTATCTGTAATAACTAAACAAAAATTCTAAATCCTGTTATTAAGTCTGTTTCTATATTTATATCTCCAAAATTTGAATCATTCTGCTTATATCAGAATTGGGATTATTGCTGTAAATGTATTTCTTAATGGAATATATTTTACATAATATAATTTTGATTATAAATCTAATTATTTTACTTAACATCTGTAATTTTTATATTTATGATTATAGACATCATAAGAAATTCATTTGTATAGTGAGTTTAAAATTACAATAATGTATTATTTGATATGTATAATTTAACATTTCATTTGTCCTTTGAGAATTTCATGTAAGTTTAAAATTTAGTTTGATCTGTTCTCTATGTTCTCTCCCAGATGTCATCAGGCCGTGTAGTTAGGGTTGATATATTTGAATACTTTCAGAACTATTCTCTGGTGCTATGTCAGCCTATAAGAAGCAATCTTATGAAGGAAACTGATTCTCTGAACCCTAGATCTAGCAACTCTAAATAAATACCCAAATGATGTCAGCATTTCATACACTGTTACACATTCATGCTCAAAACTTGACTGGTTTGATATTTAACAGGTTTTATTCAAAGAACAGAAACTGCTGTTAGTACATTAGTGCAAGAATTTTTGATGTCCAGAAGATACTGTGCATCTTACAAATTTTTAGTTCCTTATTCTCTGGGAAGAAGTGTGAAATGGACATGCTATATATGGTTTAGAACTGAACAAACACTTATGGTTTGCACATTGTAATAATAGCCATCCATTGAACTGTAAAATTATTCAGAACAGGACTGAAATCTGAACTTATGTATTATTATGCAAAATGTATTTGAAAGGCAATTTGATAGGATTTCCATTTAGCAGTGCAATAGCAGGTTTTCTCCCATTTCATTGATCTTTCTGTTTATAGATTCTTGGCCAGATTTACAGTAACTACATGGTGTTAATTTACTTCTGTTCAATGGTCTTTAAATTTAATCACAAAATTGTTAGTTAGCCCCACAGCATATAAGCCACTATTCCACTAAAGAGCACCAAGACAATAATTATTTTAGCTTTCACAATTGACAAATGAGTAAAAGTGGTGATGATATTCTCCCTCAGAAGCTTCATAGCATTTTGAAGTACTATGGAATCAAAGTCAAAAGGAAGAAACCTTCAAGCAAGTTAATATGTAGTGAAGCACAATTAATAAAATCTCAGAGAAGGAATTGGGGTTCAACCTGAAAAGCAAAATGGTCTGCCATGGGCTCTTACCTTGACCTCAGTCTGAAAATGGCAATCCTGCCTCCAGAAATCAGAATGAGACTGTGTATGAAAGCTGTCTCCTCCTGTTTTATAATCCTTTTAAGTTCAGGGATTAAAGGCATGTACCAGTACTACATGTTTTCTACGACAAGATAGTGTGTCTACTGGGACTAAAGGTGTGTGTTATTGCTGCCTGGCCTACAAGGATAGGCAATGTGGCTGTTTGACTCTTCTGATCCTCAGGCAAGTTTTTTTTTTCAGGTGAAAAGCTAAAATGTAGCTTTCTCCATTCCAGGTGAAGAACTGTGTGATATTTTCTGTAATAAGATCTTACTATCAAGTTTTGAAGTATGTCCAACAGCAATGACAGTAGTCTCTACTGTTTTCGGGGTTTCTGGGTGTCTGGTACCTCTTTGACTAACAACATGAAGGAAGGAATTGTGTTCGGGGGTTTTCTGTCCTGCCGTGTTCCCACAATCATTAACTCCCAAAGAAATCTCACAGAGGTCTATGTTAGTTATAAACTAATTGACCTATTAGCTCAGGCTTCTTATTAACTCTTGTAATTTATAAAGCCCATTATTAGGCCATTATTTTTGAGGGGTGCAATAAACTTTATTGATGTTATTCAAGAGAGTAGGGCTCCCTAAGCCCCTCCTGCTATTCTGGGGGTCTGGAATGGAAACTGT